>CAIGRS010028532.1:0-17232 GCA_903798395.1 Fraxinus floribunda
TCTTTTATTTGTTCAAAGTTGTTTGGATTTCAAATTATGGTTGCAGTTTAATATTTCAAGTCACAGCCCAAATTACATGTCACAAGTTCACAGCTACAGACAAGTTCACAGCTCTAGTCACAATGCACGTCACAAGTTCACAGGTCAGGTCACTGGTTACAGCTCAGGTCATAGCCATAGTCGTCCACACCAACACCAACTCACCGTGACATTCAGCAACCAGCTCCACTACAAAACCGCCCCTACCACTGCCAAATTCAATAAAACCAACCCCAAATCGTCGATCCAAAACCACACAAACATCACCATTGCTGCACCACACCGTCGATTTGGATCCAACACCAATCTTGGTCACGAACAACACCACACAAATCTGGACGAACAACGCCACACAGATCTGGACCAACAACAAGAGCAGAACACCAGAATGCCACCTCCATAATCATCAACACTTAGCCTACGCTCACCACCGCATCGCACACTTCTACGCGCGTGCATCACCACCGCACACCTCGATCACCGAACAGTCAATCACCCGACACAAGAACCACCACCGCCGACCACCACACAATAGATCGCATAAAAATCCAAAAAAATTATAGATTCTAGCATATCGGCGTTGCAAATTAGACCATCGCACCACCGCCCGATTAGACCACCGCACATATCGGAGCTGCAAGCAACGCTCGGAGGCGTCACAGTGAATGTCGTCGCCACTCACAGCGACGAGCTCTGCTGTTGTCTTCGTTGACGACGGCCACAAGTGAGGGAGAGCCGGAGATGATAGAAAGAGACAGAGATGAGGCGAGAAGAGAAGAGAAGAGAGACAAAGTGGGAGATGAGAGTGATAAATAATTTTTAGGGTTTAGGGGGTGAAATTTGTATATATAATATTTAATATTAATATTATTATTATTATTTAATTAAAAATAAAAAATCTGTATCTATATCTAAAAAATTTGATTTTTAAACATTAAAATATGAAATCTGATTTTAGAACTTGGAATCTCCAAAAGTAGGGAAATGTACAATTTCCACAAATTTAAATTTAAATATTGATATAATAGATAAATATCATGTATTATTTGAATGAGATAATAATTTGGCTCAAACAGCCAATTATTTTATCAGAAAAGAAAAACAAAAGTAGATTTTTAATAAAGAAAACAAATTTGCAGCCATGGAGGATCCAAAAGCAAAATGGGCTGGCTCATAAGAGACGGAAAAGTCGAGAGAGAATTATACAGGAGAAAACAGCCAAGAGAGAGACGATTAAGATCATAACATCCCATTAAAAATTATACAGTTAAGAGAGACAGCGCGAGCAAGAGAGGTCGTTGGTTTATCTGGAAAATGAACGGCGGCCCATCTGGTTTCAGTACGTTTTTCTCCATAATATTCCATTAAAAATTTCAACTAATTACATGTTTTTACAAGATCTTTTACTCAAATCTTTTTCGGAAAAAGTTTTTTTTTATTGTGCAATCTGTATAAAAACTGTGATAATGTTGATTTTGTTTTACAGACAACGCGCCGGTGACAAGGACGATAGTAATTGCGAGTGCCATTCTCACGATCCTATTTGGGATTCAAGGTAGCTCCGGCATCGTTGGTTGGTCCTATCAGGTACTCATTTTGCTAAAGTATTTCTAGGTTTTCGGTTATATTTTCAATTAGTTTCATTGACATTTTACCGTCTGTTTTTGGTTTTGATTTGTGATAGTAATTTCGTGCGTTCTGTTGCTTTTTGCATTTTTTACCTTGAAGCTTAATGGATTTCTTTCCACTCTGTCCTTGCTCATGGTATTTTGATTTCAATTTTATTAATTTTAGTTTTTGGTAATTGATTTCAGTTGAGTTTCTTGTTTTGATTGAAGCTTATGCTATATTCTTCTAGTATGGTATGTGAAGCTTTTAACTTGATGCTCATACTACTTCATAATCATGCTGCCTGAGAAGTAGAGAATGTACTTAATGACTATTAAGATTTAAACAACTTTACTCTTTCCCTGGGTAATTATTGAGTTTATATCCAAACCCTCCCCCGATTCATAAGCATGTGGATCTTTAGTCAAGTCATTACTCTGTCAGATGAGTATAAATTAGATCAACCTGCCTTGTTACTAGATGAAGCCAATTGTAGTCATTTTTAGTCTTTCCCAACATATGTATCCCAAATTCCAGACCATCGATTAATATTTTAAGTTGTAGCCTTCTAGTGACGGAGCTAGAAATCTACATTATAGGGGGCAAACTTTTTTAAAAAATTTAATGTACGAATAAAATTCATATATATAAAAAAAAGTTGTAATATAACATTAGCTATTACAGTTGTATCCTTAGATTTGTTACTTTTTGAAAAGAAAGATAACAAGGTTCTTCTTTCTTGGAAGAAGTCGATCTTCTTCCATGTTAAAATCTAAAACTGAAAGCATAAAAACCATAACACAATATGACAATATCCCATAAACATAAATTGATAAAATCATAATCATAAATTCATTCATATTGTAAGAGCTCAAAACTTAAAATCTTCATCCCCAAATCATAAATTCAAATAATTCATATCCAAATCATAAATTCAAATCACAAATTCTTATCCCTCTATTTTCCTTCCCAACTTAAATTCATTCATATTGTAAGAACTAAATTTGATATCAGTAGCCTACTCATTACGCATAATTGTAAATGAAACTTCCAGAATTTCTTGCCTACATTTTTTTACTTCCAAAAGAAGTGGCAACCTAGAATTATTTCAACTATATTAGACAACAATGAGTTCTGTGACAATGTAAAAATAGGGAAAATTTCACCAAAGGACCTTTTTCATGAGGGATAGGGAAGAACAACACTTAAGATGGAAGTTTCAGAAAGCATAAACATTCATACCTGTAGTTCCTTCCCAAAATTTCTTCACGTGTATATTCCATCAGTTGCTTCCCAAAATCAAATGAGCATGTGATGGATTTGGACTAAACTTTAAAGTTAGTTTTAAGAATTGGGCCAAAAATTAAAACAAATAATTAGTTTTAAGAATTAGGCCGGGATTGTCAAGTGATAATAATTGTTGGTGGGCTATACACTAAAATGAAAACCATTTTCCATTAATTTGTTTTATTTTTGTTGGATCTGGACTTGGGGGCAGTGGGCTACAGCCAAGTGCAACCCACTGCCAAATCTGCCCATGTAGCCTTCTCATTTTAAGCCCTTGTTTGGGCTCCATTTTAAAGAGGTTTTGGAGAAAATGTATTTTGGAATAGTAATTTTTTTTAGAAAATGTGTGGTTAAAAAGTAAGGAAAAGTTTTGTGTTTATGTGTAATATTATTTTATTGAAAAATGTTTGATTGAAAATGAGATTTGAAAAAATGTATTTTTGGTTTAATGGAGCCCAAAAAAGGTATTCAATATTTTTTTTGGCTGTGATTTTACTATGTTTTGATTTTTAATTCTTACAAGCAGCACTCATACAGTTGCAATAGTGTAGCTATTCATCCAGGACAGGAAAGTACTTTTTAGGTTGATATTGTACCCTTAGGCAACCTTGTGTTTTCGAATATCAGTTTCTTGGTATGGACTTGGGTTATCTTAGTGTTATTTTCATTGATCCAAACGAACAGCTAGGGTGACAGAAGCTCTTCTGTTTAAACTAAGGATCTTATAGTCAAATGCGGAAACAAATAGAGTTGACATGTTTAGCACCGAATTTTATTTCCTGCTCTTTTATTATAGGTTACAAAGGAGCATTAATGATGAGGACTTCACCCTGTCTATTTTATTTTGTTATTTATATGCTTGTATTGAACTTCCAAAGTAGAGGATGAATGAAAAAAATTTGAATTGTGGCTTGTTGCCAACGCCTTATTCTCTTCCTCCTCTGTTTTCTTCTTCTTCTCCGGTCCTCTCCCTTCTCTCCGGGTTTCTCCCTCTATCTTGCAGCCCTCTTCTCTTCTCGCTTTCACTTCTCTTGCCAACACCTTCCTGTCCCCTGTTCTTCTTTTCCTCTCCTCTTCTTCTCTGTCTTCTGGTGCTGCAATTGTGCTGCTTAAAATATTGTGGCGATCCTAATTCTCTACTGGAACATTTCTGTTGATCCTACATCGATTAATTTATTGGTCTTCTCATGACAGGATATTTTCAAGAAACTTCAAATATGGAAGCTGATAGCGTCAGTTTTTGCCTTTTCATCTACACCAGAACTAATTTTTGGAATTTATCTGCTGTATTACTTCCGTGTGTTTGAGAGGCAAATTGGTTCAAACAAATATTCTGTAAGTTTCTATTCAACCTAAACTTGTCATTTAGGTGTTATTCATGAAGTTTATATTGGTCTGTAACAGACGTTAGAAAACAATATGTTATGGTTGGAGTCTTAAGTACTTCCGACACTCTGAGATGTCTCCTTATGAATGTAATGCAAGGAATGAGAAAAATCTCATTGATTTCTTTCAACTTGCTGTTGACCTGTAGGCATGTCAGATATTCAAGTTGATCCTTGCTGTTCATTTTGTAGAATTTTTGCCTTTATATGCAAATGAAAAATTGATTATTAAATTCTTTTTCAAATGTCTCAAAATTGAACTTGCAGCAAACATAGATGAACTTCTTGCTCTATTTATGCTGAAAAAATAGATTGTCCCGCTAGACAATGCTGACATAATATTTTCGTAAATTTATACTGGAGAAAAATTCTAGGCTAATGTTTTCTTAGTTTATGATAACAACATATTAATGCCAGATCCACTATCATATGTTATAGTTTTTAAGACAACTTTTTGCTTGACTAGTTAAAATGAACGAGCTATGGAAGACGCATTAAGTGTCTCCTACATGTTCCTGATCTTCCTATATCAATATCTTTCACACAGGTCTTTATCTTATTTTCTGTCATCGTCACTTTACTGCTCGAAGTCCTCGCACTAAAACTACTCAAAGGTATGCACCGTTATCTTTATCTTTTCTTTCCTTTAGTGATTTTATTGGCTTGCTGCTCGAGGTTACATTGGGGACAGTAATATGAAGGATCCTTGGCAATTTTCTTGTGAAGCGCAAGATTCTTTAATCATTTGACACCACATATAAAACTGGCTCAAGTATTTTTCTTCCTTTTTTCCTTGAAATAATTATATGCCCTTTCTCTCTTAAATTTGATGAATGCTAAATTGGATAAATAATATTATAATTAGATTGACATGATCTAATGGGTCACGTACAAGTAGATCTGACAATGTAAAGAGCTTGTACCAGTGACTTTCTTGACTCAATCATCGTATGGCTCATGGCCTTTCTTCTCTTTTTCCTGTTGAGTGTCGATTATATATCTGAAAGGTTGGGATAATTGAGAACTTTTATGGACTTTATTGTTTTTTTCTTGTATATCCTCCATTTCATTGTTCATTTTACTGTTTACTAACGGGATTGTTGATTCCGGCAGTGGAGTGATGGACCATAACCTATCTGAAATATATTCACCTATTTCCATTTATATAGATGATTGATAGTTTTTATTCTGATCCTTGAATCTTTTTTTTTTTTTCTGGCAGATCCCTCCTTGACTATACTCGCATCAGGACCCTATGATCTTATATTTTCTTCGTTTATACCCTTCTATTTCGACATTCCTGTTTCAACAAGATTTCGAGTTTTCAGCCTCCACTTTTCCGACAAGACTTTTATTTATTTAGCTGGTCTTCAGGTAATGCATACTAAGCATGACTGTATCCTTTTTCTTCTTTTTCTTTTTCCAATTTGGGATACTCGTCTGATCTAATGCCAAATGTTCTCTGCATATTTATCTTGCAGCTTCTTCTGTCATCCTGGAAAAAATCTATGTTACCTGGGATCTGCGGTATTCTTGCGGGTTTCCTGTATCGCTTAAATGTTCTTCATGTTCGCAAGATTAAGGTTGCACCAAATCTTTTCTATTTAGCCCCTGTTTGGTTTTTCTAAAATCAGATTTTTAGTAGATTTCGATAGAAGTTGATAATTTATGGTTGAAAAGTTGATATAAGTTGTAGATCCCATAAATGTGGTCGAAAATGAGTTTTAGAAAAGGGGGGCCCAAACAGGGGCTTAGTTTTATCCATTTCATATATGCCATTGCTTTTGACAAAACTGCATGGAGTGTTATTGTTGTTTCTTGAAGTTGCTATGCATGACTTTTCATCTACTTTTCTTTCAGTTTCCTGAATTTATTGCCTCGTTCTTTTCGCGGTTTTCTTGGCCATTCACGGGTAGTACATCACCCACTGCACCAGCTAGGAATATCCTGGGAAGTTCACCATTCCACGCAAGTCAGGCAGTGGAGGCAAGTATAAAGTTTGATTTTCAGCATCATCATATGCATTCATATTTAATTAGGGAAATTTTCAGTTTTTAGTTGATACGCTGGAAGTTCGCAAAATCATGGTGAAGTCATGGAAAACATTTTCTTCGTCTGATATTTTTTGGGCTCTTAATGCAAAGTTGCACAATTCGTTTCCTTCGTATCTATTGCCTGAGTAGCAAGTTGATCCTCAACTTTTCATTACCGAAGCAGAACCAGTCGTCACATAGCCCACATAGATTCAACTTCATGAATTTAAATTTGTTCTCAATTTGTGCTATGGCCTAAATATTTTGATTGAGATTTTACTGCAACCACCATGACAATTTAACAAAAAAATTGCATGTTTATATCATTAGAGACTGATTATGCAACCATAATAAAAGGTAAAGGACCAATTTGCTACTTGGACTATAGCTTGGGAACTGATGGTCTAATTTCCCTATAGTATTTTATGAATGCACAAATATCTGTCTTTGCATGTAGCGTTGTTTCTAATTATACATGCATGCATATGGAAGCACTATCAAATCTATATCCACTTTGGCCATTTTCCAAAAATCTAAGTTTTCTTGGTTACAGAGGAACTATCCTGCATCCTTGTCGTCTACAATAGAGCCAGCTGAGGACTCTGTTGCCACACTGGTTTCTATGGGGTTTGAGAGGAACCCAGCTAGGCAAGCGCTGATTCATGCCAGAAATGACATTAATGCTGCCACTACCATCCTTCTCGAGTCACAGGCACATTGAGCTGGCAATAATTTAGCTTTGGAGAAGGAAAGGTGTACTCAAATCAAGATGTGTTCTCGTCTATAGCTGGTTAGTGCACTTGGAGTCATCGATTTTAATGTGTATAGTTCTTTGAGCATGCAGGTTATTAGCAAATTGAACTTCTGAATATACTGGATGTTAATTTTTGAAGAGAGTGGAACTTTGTTTCTCACTTATGTTTCTTTTCTCTTACGACAAGCTTCCAATTTTTCTAGCCTTGTTTTTCTGGGGTATGCCCCTGTCATCTTGTACTTTACTTTCATACTTTGGATATTATACCTTATCCCAAAAAATGTTTGGGTGGCTTATAAGTTTTGACTTATAAAGTCGGAGAGAGAAATATGTGCCAATAAGGAACATGCTCATGGTACACTAGTGGCATGTTTGGCAAGGGTGTAATGGATAGTACTTAACAAACTTTCACCCTCTAGAACTGAACATGCCTTAAAACATCAAGAAATCCGCAATTTTTCTTGATTGTATTACATAGCATATAGCTTCTCTTGCTCTGCATCACAGATCAAGAGTAAATCAAACATAAGAAAAATATCATAGAATTCGATATAAATTTACACAAGAGGGTCCCTCAAGTAATATCAAAAGATTGAACGTCTAACAAACATTGATGCTATGTGATACTTCCAATTTTTCTTCCAATATTTTCATCAAACAAAAAAGGAGCAGTTGTATCTCATAAGAGGCAGGTTTTACGGTTTTTCTTAATTGCTCGAGCAACTCTGAACCACTACGCATACATGTGAGTCTGACCCAAAATGGTCGAACAATTGGAACCTTGTATTATTGGCACCCTCGACAAAATATGGTACCAGCATAAGGGATTTATTCCTGTTAAAATGTAAAAGCAACGTAGAACCCAACACGAGTCCAATCCATATCCCAGTCTATGAGAACTTTTATATGGTACTGATGTCTACTCGGCTTTTGTGAAGCTGAAAGGCTGGAGTGATCCAGCTTCCACAGCTGCACTGAATGCCAGACCAGTTGAAGTAACCTAAGCGAGCTTCACAGTGGGTACATAACAGCTTGCCCTCGAGTGCACCATCTTTGACTGCACAACATCAGAAAACCTGATAATTTAAATATGATGTGCATATCTGGTAAAAGGTGAGGTTAGATTTAAGTAAAGAATATATTGAAATAAAGCTGAAATTTCAAATATTCACAGAAACCGTAGCATGAAAAATAAAAGGTCACTAAATAGGAAAGATAGAAAAAATAATGAAGCATAACCAATTTTGCAGTGAAACTTGCAAAACCATCATTCACCAAATGTAAATCAAGAATAGACAGGTTGTACTCTGGGTTCCATGGCTAAGTTGACAAGCTAAAAGCTCAAGCATGTTTCGCTAAGGTTAAAAATAAGTAAACGGTACTTTGATCCACCATAAATGTTACACTTAAAGTCACTTTACTGTTTTTTGAAAGTAACTTTTTCCTTACTGTCAAAATAATTAACGTGATAATTCTCAATTTTGATAAATAAAAAATGGGTTAATTTCACAAACAGTCACTGAACTTATCTAAAAATTACAAAACGGTCACTAAAGTTCAAAACTTGCAGAAACGGTCATTGAAATTTCATGCGCTTCCACAAACGGTCACTGAAGTTTTAATTTGTTTCACAAACGGTCACTGAAGGACCGTTATGATTTTAATTCAAACTTAAATGATCAAAACACGTGGACATAAAAGTTTGACCACCTCANGTTAATTTCACAAATAGTGAACTTACTTAAAAATTATAAAACAGTCACTAAAGTTTAAAATTTACAGAAACCATCACTGAAATTTCATGCACTTTCACAAACGATCACTGAAATTTTAATTTATTTCACAAACAGTCACTGAAGAACCGTTATGATTTTAATTCAAACTTAAATGATCAAAACACGTGGACATAAAAGTTTGACCACCTCAAGTACAAATTTCTTGCTATTAAGGCCCTGTTTGGTGCACATTATTTTCAAAAGAATGCATTTTTTTGGTTAATGTGATGGGGAATATGTGGTTGAAAAAGAAAGATAATTTATTGATGTGATGTAAAATATTATTTTATTGAAGAATGTGTGGTTGAAAATGAGTAGAAGAATGAGAAAAATAATGTGGATCAAACAGAGGCTAAGTGTCACCTTTGAAGTAAATTAGATGGAAATTGTAAAAGTGATATTTTAATTCTCGTTCCGCCTATATACATACAAGACCATAAATTTAGATATGAGATATAAATATTTTTCCATTTTTTGTGTGATCATGCATAGATTTCTTAGCTTTTAATGCACTTTTATTTATTTTAGTTCACATAAAAATATAGTATATTTTTGTTTAAAAGAAATTTGCACTTGAAGTGGTGTCCACATGTTTTGGTCCTTTAAATTTGAATTAAAATCATAACGATCCTTCAGTGACCGTTTATGAAACAAATTAAAACTTCAATGACTGTTTGTGAAAACGCATGAAATTTCAGTGACCGTTTTGTAATTTTTAGGTAATTTCAATGACCGTTTGTGAAATTAACCCAATAAAAAATTTATGACTTTAGAACTTTATTTAACTACTTACAAGTAACCTACAAGTAAACTTTCTAAGCTTGGACACGTCTGTTCATTATATGCACAAGATATCCAAAAATTCTAGTTAAAAGTTGACATACAGTACCTGTTGTCATCCAATGCAGAGGTTCAACAAAGATAGAAGAACAGTCGTCATCATCAGCTTTGTTAAATAGATTTCCACTTCTCCTTTTATGCCACTCGAAGCATGACTCTCCTTCTCCTGGAACATGGTCTACAACATTTTCTTGCAACGCAACAACTCTGCGGCACTTCTTGCAACGGTACACAGGAGTAGAAGTAGATGCTTCTTTATCATGTGATGTTTCAACCTCAGAGGAAACTTTCTCTGCTGGTAAGCCAGGATCAGCACCAAACTTGGAATTATCAATTTGTTCCCCACGGTGGTATGAATCACCTGTTATGAGGCACAGAATACCAATATGGCATTGAGTAATCCTTAAAAACCACAAAAAGGTAAAACTCCTGCTCATTTTCAAGAAAGAAAGATAGAGCCCGCATAGGAAAACATATGCTTGCATCATCTTTCTATGTACAAGAATACCAATTAAAATGTACCAAGGAGAATTCAAATTATACATGTATTGACAGTTTCCACGGATATCCATCAATCACTTTGAACAGAAATGGGATTTACTCAAAGAAGCAAGGCACGAATCATCAACATACATATGGTTGGTAGCCACGCACTAGTAAATTTCACTTTTAAAAGGGTAAACCTCTACGGTATTGGTATCAAAACAAATCAAATGGAATTTGATATGAAGGAATGGCAGTAGCTAGATACAGAAGTCATAAACTAATTTTAAACTGATGCAAACCGTCTTGTGTTTGGTTAGCAAATGTAATCAGCTGATAAGATTCTAAAGCTTATATTTTTATTCATCCGCACTACACAGGATCATGATACCAGAAAAAGAAAAGAATTGAAAATACTTATTTCTCCATGCTGAGTGAATTCTAATAAACAGGAGGTCAGTAGCAGTTGCCATCAGTAGCTGAAAAATATCTTACTAGTGGGCATGCCTCATTTACTTAAATCTTCACACAACATTTAGAGAGATAACACACAACTACACATGAAAAGAAGGAAGTTTTCGATATGCGACATGCAGAATCAACAGCTGGAATATAAAAGCATATTACAGATTTGTTTTTTAATAAAAAATTATTATGGCTTGAAATACTTCTGTTCTTGCAAGTTCTTAAAAGCATACATTTATGCAGGCTGTGTACAAGAATGATAAAGGAGAGATCTGTCTGTTTCTTGTCAGCACCATCATTTCTACCTGTGTTGTAACCATATTCAACCATTCACATCAAAATTGCTTCTTATCCTTATTTCACATGTGAGAGAAAGATCACTTTCTTCAGCATATAGTATAATCACAAATGAACTTGGCATAAATCTGCGGTTATCACTCTCCAGTAATCATCAGTCTCCCTCGAAAATTCTAGGCTTCATAAAATAAAATAAAAATATGGGAATAAATGAAATTAAACAAGCTAGTCTTCACACCAAAAGATAAGAATCTAGAAACATGATATCAAAAGTCATCGGATAAACATTCAACCTAGTACTTTTAAGCGGAAGCGCTTGTATGTGGGGCTAGCATGATCAACTTTGAAGCCCATTTGTTCAAACATTTTCAACTGCAAACAAAGAAGGAAACAAAAGAGAAATTATCAACATGGTAAAGAACCTAATGCCGAGAATCATTCTGAAAGGTCACTATATTGAAAGGTTAGCACTTGTATAACCTGATCCAGGAAACCATCATTTGGGCAGACAAATTCGCAGCTTTGCCGTAAGGATTCAATTGCATCTGAAGAATTAGAACAAAATACAGGAGAAACCGTTAGAAAGTAGAGGGAAAAAAATTAAAATGTAGAGGGAAAAAAAGAAACGTAAAGGAAGACCGCAAATATGAAGTAACTGCCATTATATTCAAGCTTATCTATAAGAGCCAAAGATTTTGACACAAAAAATTTAAAACACAAACATATACCATATTAAAATTCCAAAACCATAAACTAATATTTTAATTGTTCACCTTCTTGTGATAGTTGTTCACTTCTCATCAGGTATGCTGTAATGATAGCCGCACTGTAACGAACACAGGCAAAGACGGGTGTAAACCCTCAGGGCTTGACAAAGTAGAGAACGCAATCAATTACAATGTGTCTTCTCTGACCTATTCAAGGACGCCATGCATTTCAAATAGCAGAGTAACTAAGAGTAACCTCAACCGTGCAATGGCAAGCAAGCAGTTTTTTCGTGGTTGCTAAATATCCAGTTGCATTAGGTTTTCCAATGATAAATCCAACAAAGTGGAGACAAAATATTCAAGTTGAAAGCCCCAAAATTTATTGGTAATAGACTATTTTGTTGTTCTTGTATTTATTTACTTGAATAAAGATCCTGACCAAATTAATGTGTTTTAAAGTCATACTGGAGCAGATTAAATCATATTACATTAAATTATAGCGCATTGTGTGTGTGTGGGTGTGGGTGAATGCAACCTTTGAAAAGATTTAAGTTCGTGGATAAAAATATCTTTGTTTCTTGAGATACATTTTTAAACCAAAAGTTCCCCAAAAAAGCATAAGCTCACATGAGATTAGCTACACAAACACAATATTTATGAACGGCCTATTTATGGATAAAATCTTCGTTCCATGGGATAAATGTTTCAAAACAACATTATCAATCTTGATGTAATTGAAAAAGATATAATTTCATTTGATAATTAAGTAGATGTAGAACTGGATCAAACAAAGTGGCAAAAGCTGATTCGTATGCCAATCCATTAAATAAGCTTAGTTATAGCCGATATCAAAGCAATTTCACTTGATTTCCAACAATTCTAGGTTATTATATCTTGATGTAATTGAAAAATATATAATTTCATTTGATAATTAAATAGATGTAAAACTGGGTCAAACAAAGTGGCAAAAGCTGATTCATATGCCAATCCATTAAATAAGCTTAGTTATGGCCAATATCAAAGCAATTTCACTTGATTTCCAACAATTCTAGGTTATTATATCTTGTATGTATTTTAGAACTCTTATATAAAAAATAATCAATGATCATAAAAAGGATATTGATAAATAAGTTTATGTGTGTGTATAATAACCTTGCAGTCAAGGAGAATTAATGCAAGGAGTCAAACTATAACTATTATCTCCTAGGCTAGGCTAATTGGAGTACCATAATGGAATAGCCCGTGGAAGCTAGCAAGCTGGAGTACGTTAGGGGATTAGGGAATTTCAGATTAAAAATATTTCCATTAAATGTATAATCACTGGTTTTCCCACGAGTTTATAAATGCCATAAGCAAAAGATTTTTCTACGAAAAAGAGAAAGGTTATGCATGGATAATGAGTCCGTTGTCATTAGAGAGTACTAAAGGGGCAAACTTTATGAGCCTCGTTACATAAAAATGCAAACTTTATGATTGACAACAAATTTATGGTTTCAAAGAAAGCTACAAGAAAAGATTCCAAGGTTATCATAGAAAAACTGAACGTACACATTCAAGAATCAAAGTGAAAACTGTGAATAATACCTCCTTGATACACCAGCAAAGCAGTGGACCAAAACAGACCCTGCTTTCCTATTTTCTTCAATAAAATCCAAACAGACATCCAAATAGTCCAGCAAATCTTCATTCTCCATATCTCTCAATGGCACAGCCATCCTCACAAACTTCAAATCTTTTCCTGCATACTCCAATGAATAAAGAAGCTTATTCGGCGACAACGAACTCTTTGATCCATCACATGCATCATCCTCTGATCTAGAACCCCCAACATAAACATTTCGAATTTCTTTACATGGAATGGAGACTCCACTACGCCATTCAGAAAAAAAGGAAATCGATGCTGAACTGAGAACAGATAGTATGTGTGTAACTTTGTCGCTTCCGTTTTGGAGAATCTCTGCTGCGTCTCCAATGTTGCCAATAAACAAATGCTCACGAACCAGATACGGCATATCACACAGTCAAAGTAGCACCTATTAAATTGGATATACTTGCCTGTTTCCACAGTAAAGATAACACCCTTAACCGGCCATAATGAAATCATTTGTTAAAACTAGAAGTAAAGGTACTTAGAGTTCTCATATAATTACATTCAGAAAAATGAAATTGTTCTCCAATTGATTGGTGATATTTATTGCAGAACTACCTTGAATCTTTCATTCCGCTCCTTGCTACCACTAAACAATATTCACGCACTTTGCAAAATTCAATACAAGAAATGTTTATAGGATGATAGCTTACAAAGTTGCATTTACCATTTTTATTTCCAGTTCAACGATCACCCATAGAAAAAAAAAAGAAAGAAAAAAAGAATAGAAATTTGAATTAGTTTGATAAGATAAGATAAAATTATGGATAGCGGATTTAAACTTTCTCTTATTTATTTCAAAATCAATTTAGGCAGATTTAATAACAATTGATTTTTCACAGGGACGGACGCATTAAAAATTCAGGAGAAATGTTGTCGAAAAAATCACCGTTGCCAAACAAAGATTACCATCAAGAAACAAAATTTTAGGAAAAATAAATAAATCATAAGAAGCTGAGACGAAATCAAATCATTCACGACAATCAGATCGAGTGTGATTTCAACATATAAATCCCCTTTTTACACTAATAGAACCCGATAGTACCTTCCAAGTCTGGTGTTAAAGAACTCGAGTAGAAATCACTTCAACACGATAAATTGGTGCCAACGGGTGATGAATATGCCTCTCTTTTGCCTCCTCCAACTTTTAACATAAAAAAAAGAAAATACAGACGAAGAAAACCTTGGCAGCCTCTATTTATAAGACTTGGAACAGACACGGGTTATAATTGAATATAAATGCCTTTTAATTGGGCTTTACAAGATATTTTTCCATTCTAATCCATTTTTAAGATGAGCCTCAATCAAGTAATCAATAAATAAAAAAGTTAGAAGAATCGATTAAACATCCCGTCAAAAGTAATCAATCAATAAGTTTGATTAACTTTTTTTTACCTTTCTGATATTGTTCCAAAAATTGTGGCATATACTTTTTTTTAGGGCGATATAGAGGGAGGGTGATTCACTTGATTTGAAAAAGTTAAAAAAATAACAATCATCTTTCGATTTACAGAGTTGGAAAACTATAAGCAAGTGTTTGGTCGGAATTAAAATTAAATTTTTAATAAATTGTGATAGAATTTTTTGAAGAACTGAGCCCCTCTTTGTGGGGGCATGTAAGTGACATGTGAACAATGCTTCTGCTAATGAAGCATTGTTTTTTTTTTTTATTAAAATTTGATTTTAATCCGAAACAAACAGAACCTAAATTTATGATCACAATTGACATGATTTCCACATGACATAATTGTACGTCATTAAACATTCCTTCAAATGTATAGGAAACCGCAGAAAAAATGATCAAGCAATATGAAACAAATACACATGAAAAACACACGAGTTCCATCGTTTGCTACATAAAAAAACTCTTCTAGATCAAGAATTACAAAATATTAAGAAGTTAAACGCACAGGGTACACAAGGGAAAGAACAAAAAAAGACACAAGTTACTTCTTTTTTCTAGCCATGAACACATTTTGTGATATACTCAGCTGTACATTACTCTAATTTCAACCCCACCAAATTATGGGAGTAAAGGAAAATTATAAGGAAACAAATACAACTGTAAATGAAATGCTGCAACTGGCTGTGGCGTTCGACGTACATCAACCTTCTGCACAGTTACTTCATCGCGGCCTCCAGAATCAGACGAACCTTAATCTGCTTCAGGCAGTATAGTTCGAGGACATTTAGAAAATGATGTATAGATGGAGCGCTTCTCAAACCTTCTGAAGTGTGCGTGAAGAAACTCCATGAAGAAGTCGGACGAACCCCACGAAGCTAAGCTTCCCATCTGAGTGTCTTATCCAATCTTGAAGAACTACGTGAATGGGAACAGATGGACTGAGTCCAAGCTCCTGTTCGGAAAGAACTATGTCAGATATTTTTTTAACATGGAAAGCGAATAAGAATTTGCAATATAATGTATTAACGACTTCAACAATTCAAGGCCATAAGAAACAGACTTGAGAAGATTTCTAATTTAAAGAAAACAGTTCAATTCCAACCTCCCACGAGGGCATAAATCATTGAACATCACCAAGTCAATAACGAGGCCACGAGACATTCAGAGAGAGAGATAGAGAGAGAGAGAGAGAGAGAGAGAACATACTGAGGCAAGTTCTTCTATCATAATCGCCCGGTTACCATCCTTCTCGAAAAACTCATAGGCACGGCACGCGTGTTGCTCCCAACTTTCCATTCCTTCCAGCTGATGTACACTTACTGCTGCCGCACAGTATTCTTCAAAATCCAATTTTCTGTATTGAAGAGAACTCACCTACATGGCAGGTGAAAATGCATTGAACAATTCTCATCACTCATATTGTAGTAAGACTGAGCTACTGTGCTGAGTGGCCTAAAACTAAGCATATGTTTGGTTCATGTTTATAAACATGTGTTATAATCATTCAAACCATTTTTTATTCATGCATTTTGTGGAACCCACAAGTACTTCCTACCTATCCACCGCTCATTTATATCTATTTATGAACAAAACTATTTATAAACNCCTAAAACTAAGCATATGTTTGGTTCATGTTTATAAACATGTGTTATAATCATTCAAACCATTTTTTATTCATGCATTTTGTGGAACCCACAAGTACTTCCTACCTATCCACCGCTCATTTATATCTATTTATGAACAAAACTATTTATAAACGCTTCCTAAACATGCTTTAAGAAAAGAAACATTTGAACAGAAAGGTTCCTGAAAGTTTTACCATATTTACATAATCAAGAACACGTGAATCCTTCATTGCCTCTGTCGAGTTCTTTGCCACAGCCTGTTTACAGAGGATTAAGATTGATAAAGTAAACATAGAAGCCTCTTTTTTCTTTTTTTTTTTCTTTTGTGGATGCATGGTGGGTTGGGGTGTCTCGGGTGGAAAGAAAAACTTTACCATTTTGAAGTTATGAAGGGATATAAATCCACTTTTGCTTGGCCCTAATAAACTGAACTGTTCTCGGAGATAGGATAAGTGTGGTATTGCCAATGTTTTTGCAAGAGCCTGTTACAGTTGTAGCAGAGCAGATATTTCAATCAAGTAATATGATATAAACATTAATGTGTTTGCCGAACATAAACAGTACTATCTAAAGATTAAAGAATAAAAGAATTGCGATAAGTTATCCTCCTCCAGTTGAATTTAATACTTCAAATTACTTAAACAGAAGTTAAATTCGATGAAGAATTAGGTAGATAAGTAAACATGATAACGTGAAACATATAAGATAAACAATTAAAAGTAAAAATCTTGCCATAGATTCATAATTATTTCGGCCAATCAACTAAATTTTGAAAGAAGGTTCTTATCTACAGCCAAATATACGTACCCCTAAAGCTGTTTTCCTCAAAGAGGACGAATATATATAAGCTCTTACGAGCTTATATGTTATCATATCCACAG
>CAIGRS010028533.1:0-11030 GCA_903798395.1 Fraxinus floribunda
TTAAAATTGAAAATATAATCGTTATTGAGTCTTACTCGTCTAATAAAAGTCAACAATAACGATTAATTTTTCAATTTTAATCCGATTTTAATCTCTATCAAACGGGCTCTTAATATATAAAGAATAAAATTATAAACAAATTGGTCAATTTTAGTAACGATACTCTCTTAAAAAATCAAAGCAGCGTAGGCTTTCACTCTGTCCATTCAATGTCGTCGTCATCCGTTGTGAAGCAGTTCTCTAACACGTAAAGAAATCAATAATGCTAGAAACGTGAACGATTTCCGTACAAAGTTTTGACAAGGCAACACATGAAGTAAAAACAAAAATGTCGCAACAAAATATCACTTCCGCTGAACTATGTATATTTTGATGTGTTCGACAGTCAAAAATGTTATGCAGTCTCTTCTTCACGGGGCCATGAGTCGTTCAATCGTATACGAAAGCGACTCTGCCCAGTCGGCTTTAAAGAGCAGTTTTTGTAGTGTATGCATTACGTCGTAATCTGGATCAAGCTTCCGCTGCCAACCCTACAAATAAAAGCAATTGAAAAAAGAATTACTACAGTCCCAGAACAGAATTTGTTTATTCTTCAAATAGAGAGATGTTGGACATAAAATCAGGACATGGTAGCTCCTTCAACATACAGAAAAAATGGGGTGAAGTAGCAAGATAGACCACACATTTAACTTGTGAAGGATTAAACCCTAACCCGAAATATGAAAGCAATTGGCAAAAGGAAACCAGAAACATTAAAAACGCACACACAGGTTTGAATGGTTTTACTCTCGATGCGTGTGTTGTCTGTCCACTTGCCATATAGCGTTTCACTATAATGAAGTGTACAAATCCCAGGTGTGTCTCGTCACAAAAATGACCACCCTCTAAAATCCTTAATATATAGTAAGAATACATGAGACGTGATATATGTATGGACTACCCAATATAACCCATGATCCGCAGTCAAGAAATAAGTAGACAGCATGATCAGGCACCACATATCCAACAAAACTCCTAATATTCTCCTGTCCAGTAAAAGGGTGACAAGAAAATGCTATTAGCTGCATTCAAGAACTGACCTCTGTGACTGAACAAAAAAAAAAAAATCTTTCCATGAATAGTGATTCACATATGTACCACAATTACTAAAATTGACTACCTCAAGAACCAGAACTGTCACCATCACAGCACAAACATTGCCATCGATGTTTACTTTATGATGCCTAACTTGCTCAAGTAATTGCTGCACGCACTCAGCAGGATGGACCAAATCACCATCTGCAGTCCCCCAAAAATCAAATGACTCTTTCACTTCCTGTTTAAGCAAAGAAATCAAAATGAATACCACGAAACTTTGCAAAGAACATAGCAAAATCAAAATGAAATACCACAAAACTTTGCAAAGAGCATAGCAACATCGCAAAGCAGAAATGATTCCTAGACTCGACTGAATCTTTTACAATCTTTATCTGTTTCTTGAACAAGTGGATGTGGATCAAATTAACCTAAATGAAGGCCTCTGGTTTTAGGCAGTTCTGTTTATTTGACAATCTTAGCGTGCTCTCTGCTGCAGTTTTGCCATCTCTACTAGCAACAGTCTAAAGAAGTCTAATAAATTCATCCTATCATTCATAGAAAGTTCAGCAATCATGCCTACATCAAGGAATACAACCTGAGGCTTTGATTTGAAGAACCGCTTACGACACGAACAAGGATATTTCCAGGATGCATGTCAGCATGAATGAAATTGTCAACCTCACAAGTAAAAGAAAAAAAAAAATCTCAGAAAACAGGTGTAAGTCCATAGTTTCTCATAAGAATACCGTTATCTCATTCTAGCAGAGGAATTTAATTTTTACTTATTGGTCAAACAGTATTGAGTATGCTGCGGTAATGACTCCTAAAATACTAACTAAATAAATGCAAAAGCATTGGAAATGATCTCCAAGTGGCGTTAGCAATTAAGTCAAAGCCCTGATCAAGCATTAAGCATTTATGTTCACATAAGTTGAATTTCCTCGCCATGTTCCTGCAAAAAAAATAGTTTACAAGTCGAGAGGTCAGCCCCTAATAATAACTTCAATCTTATTACTGTAAAACACAACCTAATGAGTCAATCAGATAGAAATCAGGTATTCTCCATCAGAAGAATATCTAAGTTATTCGTATGCTCTAAGTGATGAATCTACATAATAACAAGTAAAGGAAGGAAGCGGCATCTTATGAACAGCATTTCACTGTATTATATAAAAGAGAGGATGTGAAATGGAACTACTCTGCAAAAAGAAAATCCCAGGCAGTTCAACTGAGTTGTTGAGTGCAGCAATGATTAAAAAGGCTCAACTTGGTGCCGAGACATTTTACCTCCGTAAGGTTGGAATAATCCTCAACACAAATCAATGAAATTAAGGTTTCTAATTCTCAACATTTGCCAATGTATTGAGCAGAAAGAAATAAAGATATGCAAGGTTTATAGAGGTTTACCTCAATGTGAGACTACGTCCTCTTTCACCGTTGCAGCAACACTCATGATGAAAAAGAAGTTTACAAGAAAAAATAGCACATAACAAAACTGATGAATTCCAATATTGTGCCTGCGTCTTTGTAAGTCAAGGTGTAAGCTTCGAAGTGCTTAAAGAAGGCTTCAAGAGAGATGCACCTCAAGGCATAGCCTCAGGAGCTTTTCACATGCCATAAGAAATGTTTAACATGGTGGAGGGAAAAAATGGGCTGCAGCTAATTCAAATAGTTATAATCAGTGAAGCTGCAATGGCAATTTTCAACACATGGAAAAAAAATCCAAAATCACTTCTAGCATAATACACCATATAAAAAAGTAAAAGAAATTGTCGTGTTTATTATTACCAATTCTCAAGGCAAAAGAAACATTGAAAACGTGAACCAAAAATGAAAAAGATTAAATGTGTTACCAGGAGCATCTTCAGCAGTGCATTGGTTCCAATATGTGCAAGAGCACTTTTGATTTGTTCATTTCCATGGAGCTCATCAACATAATGTGAAACAATTTCACCATGCTCAAAAGTTTCCACCAAAACAACAGCATGTACTAGCGGGTATACAGACTTTGAGAAAGAAATGTTCTTCGATCTGCAAAAATTATATATGAAGCGACTCAAATGGGCAGCTTCTCGTGCAAGATCAGCTTGAGACATCATAAAAACCGCAAACTGCTGGACACTCTCATCCAATCTTAACCATTGCAGTGTAGATATGCAATTTGAGATTTTGCTACTATATTAATTATTTCAAAATCCCTTTTCATTGACTCGCCAACTCCTGAATGTCTCACCTTCAGAGCAACAAGTATTGGTTTGATCTGACGACCTTGGTTAAGCTCAATGCACTTGAGCGATGCTACCACATGCCACAGCTCCTCCTCAAAGTCATCAAAAATTTCCAAAATTTTACGACCAAAGGCTCTTTCAATGGTCCTTCTAGTGTAGTCAAAGCTATGTTCAGGTGCTTCTGTTTGAAGCTTTGCAAGTTCAATGCACAAGTCTCCAGGAAAGGATCTGGCCGTGTGGCTGCCCACTGGCCCCATTTTATGAATGCTGGACCTGCTCTTTCTAGTGTTTGATGAACAGCCTGAAGCATCAATTTCCTAAACTGAGGGTCCAAAAGAATTTGCAAATGGAGCCATTGCAATGGTGGGTGTGAGTAGAACTGCCAAATACAATGCATTCAGCTACAAAAAAAAATTCCCTTCCAACATGGAAAGAATCAACGAGGTCAAGAAAGCATGCCCATTCTGAGCACTCATGTTAAAATTATTCCTTGGCTGGAAGATATCTCTATCTAACACCATTTGGGCCAAGCTACCTTGCTTCCACAGGTTATGGGAAATATACCAGGAACGACAACATAAGAATGCTTCAGTGCCAAGCTAACTGCTTGAGCAATTAAGACTTGGGTTCCATTTTAAAATATTAACATTGTTAAGAAGAGCAGCTAAAACTCTCATATGTTGGTCTATATTTCGATAATTATCCGACGTGGGGTTTATTCATTAACATTCCCCCGCTAGATGGTGGCTCCCAACTTTGAAATCCACGCGCTTAATTTTTTAGTCTTAATTAAATTAAATTGCTCGTTCGAGTTTGATGTTCCATCTTAAAAGATCATCATTGTTGAGAGGAGTAGTCTAATCCTTTATTTCGTGTTCTATATTTTAATAGTTATTCGACGTGGGGTTTATTCCTTAATAATGAGTAATAAATATCTCCCATTGTGTAAAGCCCTCTATGATAACCTCTTCCAAGTAACTTTGGGATGCTATGCTACAGATTACTTGCATATGAGGATGAAAAATGCTTGAAGTAGCTGTTGCAGAAAACGTTTCTGGTTCCTAGCATAGCATTCCCAGGATGTCTCCTGCTAGGAAAAGTATATTGCGAATTCAATCTGTATATAGACGAATCATAACCCTGTTCCAACTAGTGCTCCATAGCTGGACCCTTCTGAATTGATGCTAATCTGATTTTTGTACAACAGTCGCCAAACTCTCCTAACATTCCCAATTGTTATAAATCTGCATTACCGTGACGAGGTTCAGAATACCCACCTATAAGAATTTTTTCTTTTCAGATAACAAAAAATTGATCATTTTTTCGTTTCAATTTCAAGAAGCTCAGCAATTATATGAGCATATCCAAAATCTGCTTCCTTAAAACCCATAGCTCTTTCCAAAAGCCCAGACTACATAAGCACGAGCATTTGCATTGGCCAATCAGATTAATTAAAGTAAATATCTTTCAGAACAATGATAGAAATACACCACTTTACAGATTCAATGGCCACGGAGTTCAAACTTTTTAAAGAGAAACGACATGAAAGAATAAATATTGAAAACATAGGCATAATATTGGGAGGGAAATTTTTTTTAAAAAAATGAAAAAAAGGAACAATTCAATATAAAGAAATGGTAGAAAAAGAGAGAGGCGGACCTAGACATGGCGAACATTGGGCGTGACAGAGAAGTGCAGAGACTAATAAGCTCAAGAGGATTATTGTGTCGGCCACGATCATTTTCTACAGATTGCCAGTGAATAAGATTGAATCATATGGATCTCACAATATTATATTCAGAATCCGCCACCATCAACAATAACTCTACCTTCACTCAGCTTCAATCTTGTTTATGATATAGAAGTAACAGAAAACTAAAAATGGTCCGTTAATTGGTAAAGAGCTTTTCTTTATGGGTTTATCCAAATGAAATTATGCAAAAGATAGAGATTTATGGGGTTACACAGGCGGCGAACAATGAGAAAGGAAGAAAAAATTTGGCGTGATTTGGAACGTTCGAAGCTATGGATTAGTGTGCCGTATGTGAAAAGAGCTTACTTGTACAATGAGAAAGAGAAATGTAGCAGCCATATATTAAACGTGCGTTTTGAAAAGAGCTTACTTTTACAAATACCAGCAAATATGGTCAATTTTCCACAATAACGAATTTTTTTATTTGATGTGATGATGAATATATGGTTAAAAAAGAATGAAAAATATTATATTTATTAAAAAAAGTGTGGTTGAAAATGAAAAAATAATGTGACTCAATTGAGACTTAATAGAAACCTATAATATATTGTTTGAACCCCATTTTTTCAAAAAAATGTATTTTGTAATAGTGTTATGATGGAGAATGTATAGTTAAAAAATAAAGAAAGGTTTTGAATTTACGTGTAATATTATTTTATTAAAAAATGTATTATTGAAATGATGTCAAATCACTGTTCAATAATACATTTTCATCGAAAAATGAGGGCTCAAACAGGGGTAAAGTCTCAAAAATCATTTTTGGACGATTTTATTCCTACTACAATTCAATTATTTCAATAATACATTACTTTTCGTTTTTTCATATGTAATAAATACTACAAAATACTTGTTATATATGAATTTCGTGTTATTAATTCTCAATTAATTAACATTCGCGTTAATCTTGACTTGATAAATCTAGATCTACATGAATCTAGAGTTATTTAAAATGAATTTATTTATATTCACAAATATGAGAATTTTAATAAATGTTTAAATTCATGTATTACAATTAATTCTTATGTATCAAATTTAATATACAAATGTTGCTCATTTGTATTATTTCATCATCATAAAAAATTTGAATCATAAAAATTGAGTTTTGAGAATAAAATTTTCTTCTCTTAAATTTTTATTCTAAATTTTATTTTATTTAGTTCATTTGAAGACTCATCAATTTCTCCCAATAAATTCATATCAAATATTACTTTTACAGCACTTAGGGATGGCAAAAAAATTTGTCGGCTCGAATTCGTTCAAAAAAAGCTCAAGTCGGGCCCTGCTCGGGCTCAATTACACCGAGACTCGAGCCAAGCCCCATTTTGGGGCGTCGCTCGAGCCACACGGCCGGCCTGTGTCACGAGCCAAAATGGCGTGCAAGAGTTTAAAAATAATAATTGAGAAGGCAACTACAACTTCCTGCAACTATGCAGGTAGCTATTTAGTTGCTTACATAGTGCAGGTAACCAAAAAAAGAAAAAGAAAAATAAAAATTTAAGCCGGCCGGCTCGCTAAGGCTCGGGCTGAGGCTCATTTTTTTGGTCGAGCTTTTGCTCGGCTTGTTTTAGACCCAAAAAAGCTAGACGCTATTTTGCTCGAGTCAAGCCCGAACTTCGAGTTTCGGCTCGACTCGTTGACATGGCTAACAGCACCTATAAAGTATTTTTGAATAACGTATAATGCAAGTTCAACTCCGATTAATAGATCAAAATGTCCTCTTTGTAAAAGTTATAAAAATTTTGCCAAATTTTAATGAAGAAATTGGCGGTGTAAATTCTTAAATACGCAAATGAAAATATGGCGAACACTTAAAAGTCTGGGACAATAACCATTTTTTTAGAAATAGGTAAAAATACAAGTTTGATTAAGCCCCCATTTGGTACACATTAAGATTTTCATTTTCATTTTTCTACTCATTTTCAACCACACATTCTTCAATAAAATAATATTTTCTATCATATCGATAATTTTTCATTCTTTTACAAACACACATTTTCCATCAAAATATACTATTTCAGAATACATTCTTCCAAAATAATGTGGTTCAAACACGCTCTAATTTTTTAATATGTTCTACCAGTATACTCTCTCTCTCTCTGGGGAGAAGAATTATCTTATACATTGATACACATAGGACATAATTTGCGTGTGTTAAGCATGGCCTTGCATGTGATGAGTATATTTTATAGACTTATTTAGACCATTAAATTTTATTATTTGTTAATTAATTGTATGAAACATCGATTAATTCTATTATATATTATTTCTAGGTATCAATCGATAAAAGAGGCAGAGTGAAGAAAATAAGCGAGAAAAGATGGCTCAATTACATCAAATACAAAGTTCGGGAACTAAAAAACAATATTTCAAATGTTTTGTCAAATTGCAAAAAGATTATTTATAAATGCCAAGTGTCAATTGGAATTGAAGAGAAGTCAACGAGATGAGAAATTGTGGAAAATGATCAAAATACACATGTGAATAAGTTCAGGGACCAATTTGCACAATCGGCCCCAAAAAGTTGTACCATGCATACACATGGGCCTGCAGGCCTTGCATACGCAAGGTTACAAAAAAACCTGCCAGAGGCCAAACTACGTGTATTGTGTGTACACTGATTTTAAACCATGCGTACACATGGTTCTATTCCCGAGGGGGGGGGGGGATTTCCTTATTTTGGTTTTGAAACTTTGGGTATGCAATATTTTGGTATCTTATATATACCATAATGGGGAGGGAGGATTGATCTATCATTATTTTGAGAGCATAATAGGCAATTTACATTGAAGAATCAAGAGATACATCGTTTGGGTTGAAGATTAAAGTGAAGAATTGGAGCTTGCAAGTTCTTCACCATATTTCTTGTCTCAGATGATATATTTTCTTATTCTTTTATGTAATTTTTATATAGCTATGCTAGGCTAAACAACTTTGTGTATTGGATGAATGACAAAACCTTTTGATTTATAGTTTTAATTCAAGAATTGCAGGTTTTCTATTTCTTTTTGTGTTTATGATTTCATATGCATAAATTGTGGTTGTTTAAATGTCCGCGTATAAGTATACCTTATTTGTTACTTATTCGTAGTGTTGAAAAATTCACGATAAGTAGACGATGTATATGGAACATACGAACAATAAATATTAGGAATAATATTTATGTTGTACGCGATGGCGTGTGATAATTTTATAGTTAAATACATACTTTTCATATGAATTCGAATTAGGAATAGGGTCGAATCGTGTTAATTATAAGTTTGATATATCTTAAAAAACAATATTAAACAAAATCGGATTATCAATCGTTGCAAACATGTTAATCACATTAATCAACAAAGTCGAGAATCGAAACTAGAAATCAATAGGTGGAGTAGGAAATCCAATACATTCATCTCGTATTTTATAACAAGCATAGTCTATTGCTTTCATAGTATAATCTAACGGGAAAAAAAAATCCTCAACCAACAATCCTATTTGTTATAATATATTGAATTTTGTAAATGTTATTCCTCTTGGGACGATATTCGTAACTCATAATGTATTACTTGTAAACGATCACGTAGGCTTGCAGGATTTTACCATATAAGTTTTTGACGTCGACATTGGCTCATATTTTCGAGCCTTATCTATGGGATATGCAGAGCTTACGGGTGCGGCTCCTACCAGCTGAGTAGGCTATGCGTCCTACTACCCCTATCAACATTCACTCGCTAGAAATTCTTGAAGGAAAGTCGTGTGTTATAGACAGGGACAACGAGACTACAAGGACATGGAGACGACGATGACATCCATTCTGCTCCACTGCATGAGCCATCGGTAGACACATCTGCGCTCCTTCAAATGTTTACGACGATGACCGGTTCATTTGGGATGTTCAGCAGATGTAGCAGGCCTTTACAATCTTGGATTTATGGCTGCGGGATATGTAGTATCCAAATCTTGCGAGCCAGCACCAGCAGGACTCAGTAGAATGTTTTTAACTTACGCCGATGCCCTGATAGGCTCATTGGGCGACTAGATCGATATACAAGGATGATGGACGACTTGCAATTCCAAGTTGATCAAACATATGACATCGTTCATGGCATGCATAACGAGATGAGTCAACAGTCCACGTTGATGAAAGAGATTTCGGAAACAAAATAAAACAAAAAAATAAAATTCTGTTTTTAATGCGTTTGTGTGGGTTGGATGGCATTTTTGGCAATGATGTATACATTGGAACCATGTATTAAAATACGAATTGTAGGAAAAAAAAATATTGAGTTGATTGACAAATGACACTTGTCTATGTGAAACTTGATCTTTATTGAGCACGATATTCATGTTTTACATTGTGTGTTGATGACTTGGTTCATTCTAGGAGAAAATTTGAGCATAGTTAATGTAACCCGCAAAATCATGAATTCATATACCCATAAACTTCATTTAGGAGAGTTTGGAGTTGATTCAACTAGTAGAGAGCAACATTGAGATTTATAGGGATTCCATGTGTGGAATTATTATGTGGATTATCTAGAGCCAACAATATGAAATGAGGCGCGAATCTTAAGTTAGAGGTTGGTTGTCGACAATATGCGTTTAATAATGGACATTCACTACTCTTGGCAATTAAAAAGAAGTGAAAAGGCTTAATTGTGGAACTTCTCTTCAAATATTTTTTTTGCTCGAGCAATTAAGCTTGTAATGATTTTTAAAACTTGGTGCCATAGGGTCATCTAACTTGGTCACTTATTTGCTTAATGAAGAGAAGTAAAAAATAAAAAATAAAAAATTGAGTGGTGAAAAAAGCATAATAAGGAGGTGCATGAAACAGAAAACACACTAAATGCCAAGATCAAGTCCCAAACACTTGTTTTTGAGAATTAGTCCTTTGACGAAGGGTTTTTCTCTTAGTTGATTTTTGGAAGTCGAAGTGATTAGAAATATAAGAGAATCCTTATTCCTTGAAATGTTAACCTGTACTGGCAAAAAATCTATCCGAATTAGAGAGGGTGAGAATTAGAATCAGCTAAAAGTCAACTTAAGTTCACACCTTGAAAAAAGTGAGTGAAACGCATAAGTTTGGGGTTGTGCATCTTACGAGTAAATAAAGGAAATATTTGACTACTACAGGTCAGGAATCAAACCAATTATGAAATTGTGGTGTTTACATGAATGTTCGCACACACACTAAGTTTCACATTGAATGTCAATTCCAATTGTGGAATTTTGACATTGTTCGTAATATTAATATAAATACCCAGTCCTGAGACTAACGGCATACCATCTAACCAAGGTTAAATTGGGTTAGGTTATAGTTTGTTTGAGGGCAAACAAATGTTCAAGGGTGAAGGTGTTTGATAAGTGTATTTTTTTTTACACTTATTAAAGTTGTTAAATTTTATTATTTTTTGATGAATTGTATGAAACATTGCTTAATTCTATGTATGTATTATTTGTAGGTAACAATCGATGAAAGAGGAGGAGTAAGGAAAAGATGGCTTAATTGCATCAAATACAAAGTTCGGGAGACTAAAATGCAATAATTCAAACGTTGGGTCAGATTGCAAAACGATGATTTAAGAATACCAAGAGTCAATTGGAATTGAAGAGAAGTCAATGGGATGAGAAATTGTAGAAAATGATAAAAATACACGTGAGAAAGTTCATGGACCAATTTGCACAATTAGCCCCAAAAAGTTGTACCATGTGTATACAAGGTCACAAAAAGTCCTGCCTAAGGCCAAACTACGTGTATTGTGTGTACACTTACTTTGAACCATGCGTACTCATTGTTCAACTCTGGGGAAAAAAAATTTATTTTGAAAATTTTTGGTATGCAATTTTTTGACACCTTATACATACCATAAGCCATCCAAAACCGGAGAGGCGGATTGATCTATCATTATTTTGATAGCGCAAGAGGCGATTTACGTTGAAGAATCAAGAGATACATCGTTTAGGTTGAAGATTAAAGTGAAGAATTGGAG
>CAIGRS010028535.1:0-10113 GCA_903798395.1 Fraxinus floribunda
TTTTTTTTCCTTCAATATCTACCGGTCCCTAAACATTTCTCGTTCGATTTCATGACTGAACGAGATAGTTGTTGCGCCATCCATGTCTATCATGTTTTAAAATTAACCGATTACTTTATTTAAAAACCCAAAAGCTGATTTGTCAAATATCTTGTTCATTTCTTTTGCTTTTTCTTGCTCACTTTACTTTGGAGTCGACAAGAGTTGGTTGGGATACGAGAGAGAGAGAGAGCGCACCAGCTTCTAACTCTTACATTTCTAGGTTTTATATCCTGGTTGAGTCTTGGGAATGAAAGTTTGCATGTGAACACTTGCAAATGTTGCATAACACAAATTTTTGGTAAATTTGGTAACAGTGGTGTTCTCTTGCCCACGGTAGGAAGTGTTATTATGTTCACTCGAAGAAAACCCAACGTTAGGTTCTCACATTTAGAAATAACCCAACGTTGGGTTCTCTTGCTACATCAGCAGGTGGGTAGTCTTATTCTGCCCACCGTGGACTGGAAAACAATTCCAAATTTGGTAATCCAAGTATAAATTAATTTGAGTTTAATTTAATGACATGTTCTCTTCGATCCCTTTATGACGAAAACTTGTAAAAGACATTGGACAATGAATTAAAGAGATTATGCTCAAGGACTCTGAATAACAACATTGAGTTCTATTCTAATGATATTAAGAAATATTGATAAATTAGCTTCACAAACTCATATGCACATCACAAGGAAGCAACTCAATTGATACACAATCGAAATCAAAGATTCTATTTGAATTTACATAGAACATGAATAACCTAAACTCTAGCCAAATCAACTTTGTCAAACGCTTAACATATACCAAAAGAATGACTTCTCTTGTACCTTCGTTCTAATAACCTCTTTCTTTATGATATCCACTTCTCACTCACCTCTTGTGAAAGATTGTAGGAGACAAGCGCAAATGGCCTTTTCACAATCTTAATTCCTCCCACATTGTCCTTGATCGAAGCAAATTCTCCTTGGAAAGCATTTGTTGAGAAGTAATATTGTGCATTATAATGTACAAACCATCGACGTGAAGGACTTGCCTTTTCATGTCTAATAATGAAAATTTAATATATAACATGTGAAAGAAAGCAAAACCAGAACAAGTTAAATCACCGTCTTTCCCATGACATCGATTCTTTCCGATACTTCCTCTGCAATCGTCTCGAGCTTTGGTGCATTAGAAGCCTTTTTAGGAGAAATCATTGGAGAAGGTGCAACCTCAACCCAATGGTGCATGTACCTTACTGGTTTTCCCATAATCAGCTATGAAAAAAAAAGCTGCTTTTTCTTGGGTCTATTTTTCCTTCCTTGAGAGGCCTTTGAGAGAGATTTCTTGATGAAGCTAAGAGAAACTGATGGGATGGAGAAGAATTCAGGAAAATGTAGTTTAAATTAACTTGTTTTGGAACCTACGATTGGGAAAAATCTTCGGATAAATCAAGAAAGTGTCTGTTGTTTCTAGATGGTCTCTTCCTCCACAATTCCCCGCAGAGCAAGACACCATAGTAGTCAAATTCATGGACGTTCCATTTGAATACAACATTTTTGGACTAGTCAAGGTACAAGAATTCTCAAGTATATGGAGCCCTTTCTAGAAGAAATTGTCCTTCAATATGTAGATAGAGCTACTAGACATTGACTTTTTTTTTTTTTTTTTTGAATACTTACCTGCTCCAATAGCATGTTGAACATCTTCGTTTAAAAATCTTGAGCTATTATAGAATGGATGAACTTTGAAATTCTAAGAACAAACAAAACAAGGATGAATCAAGTCATCGTGCAACGAAAAGCCTGTAACAGCTTGTACATCAGGGATTACTCGTTAATTAGCAAAACTTAATTTACAGAAGACAACCCAATACATATCACGGTTAAAAACATCGGTATATCTCCACTGTTTATTCACCAAAAATGAGTGGCGCTAAGACATGAAAACACTGCAGTAAGTTGTCCGAAGGTACTCTGGTGCAATTTCTTCTTCATCAACACTGGATTATTTCAGTGGCTCGTGATCTGCCATTTGTTCATATATTGTTTCGAGGGTTAGATCAACGTGGAGTAGGACGCTGATGAAATTGGAGTCTGACTGGAGGGGTGGATTGTGGATGATTGTTCAACAGATGGAGAGATTTGGTTCCAAGACATCATTCCATGAAAATGACACTTGTTCCTTCAAGCGGATTTTTCCTTCTTTTTTATCACGGTAGAATGTTTCGTGCTAACCTTGCGTTTTCTATGCTTTTCTAATTCAATACTCTCTTTCAATTTCTCCAAAGCTGGTTCAAAAAAAATGATATAGAAATTAGAAAATAAGAGAAAATGCATCACATGAATAGTATCAATATGTATGCGCAATTCATTTTTCTTTTGCATGGAAAAAGTAATATTTTCTGGAATACTTCGAGTTTAAAATACTTGAACTACCAACAGGATGAGTTAAATGATATATAACTTCCAAAGTCCGTAGATAAAATAATGCACGAATTACCAGTAGTGTACAGAGAAGGAAGTGACTCTATTGATTCAGACATGATGGAATAAACAGCACACGAGTTATTATCAGCCTTCTGCAAAAACTTTTTGAATCGCTTAACCTGAAATGAATTCAGGCACGTGAATTCCAAGTGTTACGAGCAATATATGAGGAAAAAATTACCAAGTTTCAGAACCATCTTTGTTTGCATATATTTATTTGATTTATGTTAATTAGAGAAACTAGCAAATGATATTCAATATTGCTTCAGAATGCACGATGACAAAACATGTAAATAAAGGAAAACACAAAGGATCAGAAAAACAGAATCAGCAAAAAGAAAAGACGAAAAGGATGGGAAAGTAGAAGCAACTGAAGAACCAGAACACAAGCAGGAAAGAAAAAGAAATACCTCATCTTTGAGCAACAATGTGAAGCGACACCCAGTTTGACTAGCTCTCGCAGTTCAACTAGCCCAGTGAATGTATGTTTTGATATATGCGGGCATATCATAATTAATAACATTTTTCACCCCTTCAACATCCATTCCACGAGTCATCGCATCAGAGGAAACTAGCACTTGTATTTCTCCAGATCGAAATGCCCTCAATGTCTTGCTGCAAGACAGATTTCTTGGCAAATTAGAAAGCAATTGTGCACGACTGTATAACCAATGACCATGAATTGATCAAGCACTGGACATTGCAATCATCAATCATCAATCAGATATCTCTTTGTAACTGATGAGATTTTAGTGATTAGTTTTCCCTTAAGAAATAATAATGACATTTTACCTAGGAAATCTGTAAATGCTTATTGCATATCTATATATCACTCAACTGCACAAGTTCACAGCTTGTCAATAAATCCTCATTCTTATCTCCCATATCAAGCAAAGCAAAATACTAGTGTGGGGAAGAATAAAAATCTTACAGTTTCGAAAATTCCATTCATTAACTTTCTATTTAAAACAGACAAGAAAAATATGTTACTAAGGATGCAACTTCATACGCACATAACTGAACTAAATATTTTTGACACGCAATATAGCCCGTCATCACATAAACAAATCAGAGCTGGCTGTCATTGATTAAAGATGAAAGAGATACACGAACATCTATTTTGAATAGTTATTTAATGTGAATAGAAAAAATCAGAAAGCCATTTTCCAGTAGATATATACAAGCATTCCCTTGAGCTTAGTTCATGTTAAAGAATCCTTTCCAAGGAGAAGATATTGGTGCAATTTTCACTTCTATACAAACCCAAACCCAAACCCAAAGCCATAGTACAATGGCCTCAAATATTTAGAGGGTTGCCAACTGACTCAACTGGAACCAATATCACTGACACAAGGATAGGACTATTTGAAATATTCACAAGCAGGTTATGGAAGCTGTAGCACATATTGCCTATTTTTAGTCAATTTATCTCTGGACTTCACAGATGTGAAGTTAAAAGCAAGTATCATGGTCAGTGTGCATCCCCACATCAGTATCATTTCCTTTTATTCCCATTATAGCATCACTTTTGGCGGAGGCAGGGGTATATTATTTGTTTCAGAGCATCTGGTTGTAGTTGTACTTACCCACCATAAGCGTGTGTGTGTGTGGAGGGAGAGAGAGAGAGAGACTGAGATGAATCAAATTTAACTCATGCCAACCCACCTTTATCCCTCCATCTCCCTCTCAAGTTCCATATATGGAAGACATTAAGAATGAACAGAAAATAATTTATTTTAATAAACAATGTAAGTGGGTTTAGACTACCTTCTTATGGTCTGACGTTGAAGACGTGAGTATTCTTTGAACTTGATTTGCCGATCACCAAAGGAATTCAGTAAGGTGCACAGCCTATGAGTTGATTCTACAGATGATGTGAAAACAATACACTTCTCCCCTTGCAAAGTTTCCAATAGGACAAGTAGATAAAGTGGTTTAAGCTTTGGTTCACATATCTGCACTCAATTGAAGGAACTCATCAACATAAACATCAAGACAAATGTTACTACTTGACTAGTCAGAATTGCAGCCAAAGATAATAATTTTAAAGGCAACACACTTGAAACAAAAGACATGGAACAAGTACAAAAAATTTATGAATCAAGTTTTTGCATCTCTTCAGTTGTTCACCTTTTGAATTTCAGAATGTACTGAATTTCATAGACATCAAATCCCACAAGATATTTTTCAACTTAAAAAATAAAACAAAACAGAAGTTATTTTTTATTTTTGATAAGGAAAACAAAAACAAAACAATAAAAGTTATAATGAAATAAAAGAGTGCTTGTTTTCAGCATATTCTATAACCCCGAAATTTGAAGCAAGTATACATATTTGAAATGAATGAAAGCGTAATGTAAAAGCATGTGGTAATAAAATACTTAAGAAAGAGCATGGTTGCACATGTGAAAGACTTGTGTTTAGCCAGTAAAATTAGATGCCCATACCACTTTGAGGGATTTTAGTTGTTCAGGGAGCTGGTAACGCCTTGGTCCAGTAGTCAAGAACAAAGGATGGTGAAGATCAAGCTGCGTAAGCTTGCTTGGGTCCTTGGTTAATGTGGCTGATAAAACCATCTTCATAACCCTCAGGTAAGGCTTAGCCTTAAACCCCCGTTCCACACCACTGCATCAATTCCAAATAGGTCCAACTAATAATATTAGTGTCAACTAGAAAATGCTTCAAAATCCTTGAAAGAACAGACAAGGATTTTGAAACATATTGACCCCAAAAGTCACACCATGTGCAATAACAAAAAGCAAGAGAATGCATCTGACAGAAATCAAATAAGATACAAATATTTATCAAGACTTCTAATGCCTACAATGTAGTGCACACCTCTATTTTCTCCTACCATTTGTCATACATTTATTAAGATATAAGACTGGACTGAACTGAGTTATTATATACAATTAAAGTGTAACATGCACCACCAAAAAAAAAAAACAATCAGGATACCATCCAAAGATTATAAATATATTATTCCAAACATATCAAGTCTTTAAACTTTTCAAGAAATTAAACCAGCACGTTGTTAACAACAAAGGGAGAATCAAGAGTAGAACTCACAATCTCCTAATTGTCTTCAGAGACCCAAAAGTAGGAGACAAAATGCTGCTTGCATCCGGATACAGACTTTGATTATGAGCATGTGCCAATTGAAGGACAGTAGGCAGCCACGATTGATAAGCCTCCCTAAGTAACCGATCTGTTTCGTCAACCACCTGAATATTTATCTCGTCAGTCATATGGGTCACTAACCAACATTTTGCCCAAGTGGGCAGACACACAAACAGAGAGCGAAGACCTACATGTAAATGTTCAGGGGCCTCAACAAATATAGCTTTTTCAGTTTTCATTATCACCGTTCAAACTACTGGCCACATTACGCTTATAAATAGCTTCCAATTTATTCAGGCAAAAGAAGAGTCATTCTATCCACCAAAATGACTCCAATAGAGAGAAATAATTGACAAGCAGAAGATGATACTTCCAATGACAACACAGCAAAGTAGGTTAAAAGAACTAGGAATGCTTGGCCAAATACTTGGAAACACAATGCTAGAAGTCAATACTATATACAGGCAACAGAAATGAGAGATCACACATTCAAATTGTTAATGCAAAAGAGATTTAAAAGAAATTTTGATCCAAAAAGGGGTCGAGGGCTTCAATAGCATATGAATTTATAGAGAAATGGAAACAAAAATTTAAGAGCAAATGAAGAATATAGCTCCACTAGTAAAGTCAATCTCTTGCTTACAAGATAACAAAGATGATCAAGCGTAAAACCCTTCGTATTGTAAATATGGTCCATCAGCCTTCCTGGTGTTGCTACCAGTATGTCCACTGAACTTCTTAAGCCCAATGAGAAATCTTCAGAGTCAAAACAGATACCAGCCTCAGGAGTAGATTTCTTGATGAGCTCTGAAATTTCATCTGCAATTGAAGACTGACCAACAGCCAAACCCACAGACAAGCCTACTGCAGGAGCTAGGGAAGCAAAGACTTCCTTGACCTAAAAAGAACAACATCAAAGCTAATGTGATGTAGTGCTATTCAATATTTAACGAGAAAGTCTTCCATAAAAAAGATTAGAAATACAAGAAAGCACAGACGGGTATAATCTGGAAAACAATCTAAAGAAAAGATTAGATTATGAGTNATCAAAGCTAATGTGATTTAGTGCTATTCAATATTTAACGAGAAAGTCTGCCATAAAAAAGATTAGAAATACAAGAAAGCACAGACGGGGTATAATCTGGAAAACAATCTAAAGATTAGATTATGGGTCTGTTTGGGCCGGATTAAAATCTAATTTTAATGTAAATCAAAGTCAAACAATCAATATCATTCTTCATGGGTCCCAAATCTTTTCAACCACACATTTCAAAAACTTCTATCACAATCTTCTAAAAATATGATTTTAATCCACGCCAAACAACAATAATTGAAATAAAAAGCCATAAATGTGCAGTGAATTTATAGAGATGAATATATAACCTGCATAGCCAAGTCACGAGTGGGCAACACCACCAAAGCACGAAGACATTTTATTGCACGAGTTGACAACGTCTGCACAATTGGTAAAGCATAAGCAAGAGTTTTCCCACTCCCTGTAGGTGAATTTATACATATATCACGTTCAAAAGAACCAGGTCCAATTGTCTCTTGCCAGACTGCAACTTGCACGGGAAAGAGTGAATTGATACCCATGTTACATAATGCAGCCTCTAACCTGAAAATGAATACAAGTAAAATAAGGAAAGCGAGGAGTGTGACAGGTAGGGGTGGACGTGATTCTATTTGGTTCTGGTTCCAAGAGAACTGAACCGAGCCGAACCATGAACCAATGGTCTTTTTGATAATGGGACCAGTGGTTTTTTTTAAAGATGTGGAACCAAACCAAACCGAACCATTCGGTTCTGATTTGGTTTGGTTCTAGTTTCATTTCTTAAATTTTCATATTTGTATCATATAAGTTAGTAATATATACCTAAATAAAAATAAACACAAAACATTCAAGAAGTTCAAATTTCAACCATCGAGATCAAAAAAATCATAACTAACAAACAAAACATATTTATAATTTGAATACACAAAGTAGCTTTCGTTCTCATACAAAAAATTGTTTAAGAAGTAATAACAATAATTCACTAAATTAATCGCAGCAGTTTTGAAGGCACACCTCTACAATAAAGAATGAATTATCAAAAATTTTACAGTCCACTTTTATAGGCAGCATTAACCGTTTTAATACTTCAATCAAGGTAAAAAAATAGTCTAAAGACTTTTTAAGTAACTGACCAATTTCATTTTTCGATCTTAAATGACACTCCACTGACTTGATGAAATGTTGTACCAGCAAGCCGCGACATTGTGTAAATTGAAAATGAGTGAAAGAGAAATGATTCAACTGAATACAAAATTAGGGTGTAAGCAACTAATGAGTTGTCTGTCTCTAATGACCCAAAATCGATTAACAAAATGTATTCAATTAATGGACTATCTCCAATGAATATAAAATTAGAGTCTCTACTAATTAATATATATATATATATATATATATATATATATATAAAATTAAATCTTAAGTTTGGTTCTGGTTCTAGTTGTGATTCTTGAACTATAACCGAACCGAGAACCATTACCAAAACCAAAACCAAATGGTTCTCGGTTCAAAGAACCAAAACCATTAATTTTTTGATAGAATCGAACCGCTTGGTTTGGTTTGGTCTGGACATTTTGTCCACCCCTAGATTTTTCACGTGAAGACAACTGAAAATCTGTGAAAATTTCCAGTATCTACAAATTTATTCTATCCGTAAAGGATCTCCTACAAGGACAAAGCCACGTCAATAAGGGGAGCCACGTACGTCCCTGGACGTAGGGGTGGGGTAGGGTTAGGTTGTGTTGATTTTTGCCTCAACCGAAACCCAACCCAATATAATTGGTTTGATCATAATTTAACTCAACCCAACCCATGTAAATATTGAAATCCAAGTAAACGGGTCGGGTTATGCGGATTTATAATTGACTCATGACTTATATAACACTTGTCGTCGGGATGATATGCTAAATGTGTCTGCTCGTTCAAAATCAGTAGCTTCTACCTTTGGTTCGATAACCTTAGACCACACGAATTTTGAGGGTCATGTCAACCCTTCGGATCAGAGATATCCGTTTCAACCCAAGTGTCGCTACTTTGGCAGTGTTATTAATTTCATTGATGGTGTGCTTCTGGACAAACTGACTCGTGCTATCTTGTTCTATTAAATTTCTTGTATGGACGAGGGGTAATTCAATCAGTCTTGACAACATTTGAAGATACCAGCCAGTTACTTTTTGCCGTCAACATAACTCCTGCATCTCCCATGGAGATTGATGAAGGAAGGCAAGATCAAATAGATGAAACAGATAGCTCATGGATATATGGACCTTTGGCTAGCTATGGTGAACTTATGGACCACTTGGTGACTTCATATTTTATATTATCTCCTTTACAAAGCATTTGCTCGTCCAAACAACATTATAACACTTGTAAATTTCATAAATGTAGTTGGGTTGGGTTGGGCTAGTTTATTCGATTTTCATGAGTTAACACATAACCTGACCCGACCCGCCTACAGAACCAACCCATGTAAAAACAACAAAAAAATCGACCCAGCTCCATCGAGTTGGTTCGGTTTTGACGGGTTCGATCAGATTTTGCCCACCCCTACCTGGACGGACAAGGCCAATAGAAAAACCCATTTGTAAATAGCGTTATATGTGGTCTTGAAAGCAGACTTCTTGAAATCAGTTAAAGTGGGCATATTCCCCCAAGTCAAGCTCTTTCTAGCATATATTCTTCAATAATTAATAATTTTTAATATACACCCTGTTTGATCCACATTATTCTTCCAAAAATGCATTTTATATAGTGTTTTGATGAAAAATACGTGGTTAAAAAATAAGGAAATTTTTTGAATTTGCTTGTAATATTATTTTATTGAAAATATGGTTGAAAATAAGAGAGACAAAAATGTAATTTACCAGAATGAGTATCAAACGTGGTGATAGTTTTTTATACATATTTCTACGTTAGATAATAATTTAAATAGGAGTAGATTATGCCCTGTTTGGGATCCATTAATGAATTTTTTGAAAAAAATGTATTTTAAAGTAGTAATTTTTTTGGAAGATATGTGTTTAAAATATAAGAAAAGGTTTTGAGTTTACGTGTAACATTATTTAATGGAAGTATGTGATATTGAAAATATGTTTTGAAAAAAAATACATTTCTAAAAAAATGAATCCCAAACATGAGCTATATTTGTTGATAACAATACACCTTACATATGGGCATATTCAGATTTTAAAACTGCTTGCAGTGGCAAACCCAGCACAAAAATAAACACGGGCGGATCGAATGTTCATCATTGATCATTGGCCGTCGACAATCAGCGATTGTAAGGGCGAAGTCGCTTATTAACATTTAATTAAATAATATTAATAAATATATAATAGTTTTGTTTAAGAATTAATTTGTTATTAATAAAGATGTAATTTTTTGGTTACTTAAATAATTAATGATGTAATGTTTATGTAATTGATAAATAATTAAATAAAG
>CAIGRS010028591.1:0-12769 GCA_903798395.1 Fraxinus floribunda
TTTTTTTTTTTTTTTGAAAATGTAAGTATTGTTTATGTAATTGTGACCGTAAGGATTGTTTAATTGTGATTCTTTTTATGTAATTGTATATTTATTTGTAAATATATTTAACTGATGTGATGAAGAAACAAAAAAACAATGATCGGAGATTAAATGGACTCAATTGTATGCAATTGAAACGTGAAGGATCGTGAAAGACATTATGTCAAAAAATGGTGAAAATCAAAGTATGGGGACCTAAATGCAACTTTCTAATTGTTAAAGAAAAAACAAAAACGATGAACGGAGATTAAATGTACTCAATTGTGTGCAATTGGAACATGACTGATCTACTCAGACGACATCATGTCGAAAAATGACAAAAATAAAGTATGTGGACCTAATTGCAACTTTTTAATAGTTAATGAAAAACCAAAAAAAAAAAAAAAAANTGGGCGGCCTGTTAACTGGTGACCCAAACCCTTTTTTCAACTCTTTCAACAACTGTTAGAAAGTTGCAATTAAATCCTCATAATTTAATTTTTGCCATTTTTCAACATAATGTCTTCTAGGTGGATCATTCATGTTCCAATTGCATACAATTGAGTCAATTTAATCTCCAATCATCGGTTTTTGTTTGTTCTTCAACAATTAGAAAGTAGTAATTAGGTCCACATACTTTGATTTTCACCAATTCTCGACATAATGTCTTCCCGGTGAATCCTAAAACTAACGTTTTTTGAATTTAATTTTTATTTATTGTATAAGCAATTATAATATATTTAATTGCATTTGTAATGACGATAACAATAATGAAATAAGTAAAGTACAATAATTTTCAAAATTTAGGGACAATAAAGTACTATAAATAGAGATTACACATAATTTAAATAGAAATTACACATCCGTCAAATTATTATGTAGTGGGATCCGACTTGTACAAAATTGGTGGGTATGCCCTATTGCGCTACACCTTTCAGAGATGGTATTCTAGGAGTTCGTCTACGTCCAAAGTACTTGGTCTAACTTCAGGTAGTAACAAATTATTAAATGGGAGAATGTGGTCGCGAGCTTCTAACTTGGTTTTATTTGGTAGGGGAAATATAGTTTCGATATATGTTGTCATCTAATAATCAGCCATGGTGAAATCTTCTATGCATAGCCACTGCGACTACATGCGCACATGAAAAACTCTCCAACTAAAATTGTCTACACGTGTAGGTATTATCTTTCAAGTCTATGATATATTCGATATTACGTCTGTATCGCATGGGGAAGCGAGATTGATGCAGTGATTCCTCACTTACCTTTCTCTCCACCTATGGAGTTTTGAAGAGTTCATCTTCCCGAGCTGGGGTTAGCATACATGTGTACATAGTTGATTCCGTATGTCAATCATGAAACCACTACTACATCTTGTTACAAATGTGCTCAATCATTGCAAGAATTGGTAACTCACAATACTTCTTGAATAATGTATTCACAGACTCCACGTTGTTCAATGTCATCAAGTTGTACAATAATACATTGAGCGACTCAACATTATTTGACGTTATCATTTTGTATCGACGTCCTAGAAAATATGACTGTGCCTAATGTTCAATCCCAATCTTCATCATTAGATCTCCCATGCATCATGTGATTTATTTTCTATTTCGACCATGAACTTATTAAACTCTTCAAAACTGTAGGCCTTTGCAGCTCTCCAAACAATGCAACAATGACACTCCCTCAATTCTTAGACTTCTGATTGCCTTGTGTATTATACATGAAATAACCATGACGTGTCTTAGGGAAAACTTCAGCAATACCATTTATTATAGGCTATCCTCAGTCAGTATCAAAGATAAGGTTCTCGACGTCCCCAATTACGTTCCTCAGCTTTATAAAGAACCAACGCATTGTCGGACCATTCTTGCCATCAACTATACCAAATACAAGAGGGTAATTTTGGATGTTGGCATCTTGACATATAACAATATTCAACTTCCCTTCGTATCTAGCTTTCAGGGTTGTACTATCGACTAAAATTAGAGGTCACATCGCATTTCGAAATTCTCGAATGCATTGTCTAAGAGCTATAAAGAAATATTTGAAGCGATTCTTGCCATAGGTCTCAATAAAAAATGTAGAGTTAAGATTAATTCCCCCCATGTTATGGCAATATTTGGCCAATTTAGCATAACTCTCATCGAACCCATTTAATCCTCCAATGCACATTCCTTAGCCTTCCGAGCTTTCTGGTAACTCATGAACACCCCACAGTTTTGACGGACATTGTTGATGATGTCAACAGGTCCGTAAATAGTACACTATTTCTGAAACTTGTGCATTATCTGTTGACCAATGAACCATGATCAAACTTGCCTGTGATCATTTTAACGAGTACCCACTTCACAAATATGTTCCCTGCATATTTACAAATTACAAAGAACTCATTCTTATCCTTCTCCATCACTCGAAAATGCCAACTACAAGTGTCATCCACACAAATACTTATGTATGTATACTTATTTGATTTCTTCACTTTAAACTCAAAGTTATGTTTCATTGCAATCCGATGCACAATTCCTGCAAATCTCTGTTCTTGTCAAACGGTTGATCGAGACCCAGCATGTGAATCATGTCCAAATTGGATAAAACAATCAAATCTTGATTTGTAAAAGGCCTTTCATCCTCATTGTCTTGAACTACCTCGTGAATTCCGTGTGTAACAGTGAAATCATGATGAGTAGCAACTGTCTCGAGAATAATCACATCATTCTCACGAGTTATCCCCACTGTGTCCAAAAAATCATTTACATTACTATCCTCTCCATCAGAGTCTTCAAGTTCACTTTCAAGAACATTCTTCCTCAATAAAGTTATGCACATAGGAGTCGACTTGCTACCTTGGTTCAATTGAATTAGCAACTTCACTTGCACTTCAGAAGTAACTTTTATCGGTATAATCAGAATGGAATTGTTGTAAAATATAAATCCAAATTCCATATCATATTGAGAGGGATCAACGTTTAGCGGGTTTCGTATTTCACGGTACATTTTCACAAATAATGTACTCAATGTTATCACAATTTCAGTAACTTCATCTCCTTCACTCATCCATTTCCATTCATATTGACCATTTTTCATTCTTTGAAATTTACCAAAGTAATAAATGGGAAGACATGATGATCCCATATCTGCATTACGAATCAAAATATTAGAAAAATTAGATTAACCACAAGAAATTAATCAAAAAGCGTACTGAAAATAAATAAATAAAGGATGGTCCGGGTCGGACAACCCAGTTGAGCCAGAAGCCTAACCGTCAAGCAATCTGTTAAGGCATTGCCATGCAATCTGGATTCTTAAAATATCATATCTGATTATGTATTTTTCCTTTTCTCATTTTTGTTCAAAAAATCATAGACCTGTTAAATGAAATGTATAAAATTATCTACATATTAGCATATGTCAAAATAAAATATAACGATTAAAAAAATATATTAACTTAACGTAAACAAAATTAAATATTCATAAATATATTTACCAATTCGAAGTGTTGGATATGAACGAAATTTTTTTGTTGAGCGTTTGATAAATTTGTAGGGTTTTAAGGTTGAAGTAGATGGAAAATATATTATTGTTTGATATTACCAGTTGGACCATCACTGGATCAATAATGATACAAAATTTAGAGTTCAAACATTCATGAAAAACTAGAAAATTCTTAATCCAATGAAATTGTATATGATGTTTGTTCTCTTTTATGGAAATTGATCGTTAACATCACTAGCTAAAATAGGGACTATATTACCTCTATTCCTGAAAATTAAGTAGGATAGTAATGGAGCCCCATCATCCTCCATGTTAACCATCTAGATATTATTTGTATCTAATAGATTTGATACATCTACTAGATGATTTCATGATATTCGCAATTTGAAATTCGCGAAATTATTGCTCAAATTTCTAAATTATGAACATAATTCTTAGATTACACATTCAAGACGGTGTGTCTTGTTAATACTAGTGAGCTTAAATCTCAATCTTTTAATAAGTATTAATTGAGATGTCGATAAATGAGTTAACATAATTGCTTGTTAAACGCCTCCAATTAATTAAGGTACTTCCCATTTTTGTTTAGGGAATGATGTTTAGCATCATGCCTATATCATTGTTTTCTATCATATAATTGGCTTATGGTCAAAGCCTAATTTTTCATCTAATTATTTTGTTAGTTTAGTGTGTGTAAAATTGATCCGCCACTATGCACCGAGATGTAAAGTAAATAATGTTGAAAATAAATTCGTAATTCAAACCCTTGTCTCAAATGGGTGATATTTAATAACACAATTTCCTAATTGTCAAATTTGATTGGATAATTTTCTAAGCATTAGAGAGAAGAATTAAGAACTGAAAATAATGTATAAATACATCATTATCTAAATTTTCGCAAAAGATCGAAGTTCAAAAGATAATTTATTTAGATGTATTTAGTAAGCAAAGAGATCAAAAATATCTCACACCAGCTTTAAATTCTCCAACTTGAATTAATGTCCTGAATGATAATTAATTAATATTATATTTGATAAATTTATGACACATTTGAAGCGTGATGATATTCGATTCTAATATAAAATTCCCAAATAAAAATGGAGCAATTAGTAAAGATAGTCATATTAAAGAAGCATATACTCTTGATTAGTATTTAGACATAAGAAATTATAAAATGCAGAAGAGGTTCGAGTACCTGATATATTGAAATTTGAGATATCTCAATAAGTTATGTCATATAGAAAAAATAAAATCGAAAAGAAAAAGTTGTCGACAACAGTTTTGCACATAATGTATTGTATCATATTATGAATAGCGAGGAATCGAAATAAAATGATGTTGTCGTACTAAAATTGAATTTACTAGAGAAATCTGAAGTTTCTGGACATGATCATAGTAAAATTGAAATTACTGGAGAAACTTGAAGTTTTTGGATCTACAGTCTGAACACTTAAAAGTGTATATTTATGCAAAATGAAAATGAAAAAAGTAAAGTCGTAATATGAAACATACGAATAATGAATTCTGTGAAGACTTTTGTAAGATAAATTATCATGTGGTGAATGTAATTAGATAAGTGTAGTTTCTACACTTATTCGAGATCCTAAATAATGACATTTTACTGTTATTTGGATAAAATACTACCTAACTTGTGCTGTATGATATTTTGTAGGTAAAACTCGAGGTTTGATGAAAAATTGGAAAAAAGAATGCAAGAATAGTGAAAAGGGGCAAAATCAATGTTTGATGAAAAATTGGAAAAAAGAATGCAAGAATAGTGAAAAGGGGCAAAATCTAAAAGTTGAGGACTAAATTGCAAACAATCCATAGATGAGACGGGCAACGAAATGAAGATCGAAGATACCAACCATTTAATTGGATACAATTGAAAGATAAATTAACAAGATTGCAAGAGAAAATAGCTGAAGCAAACCCAAAGTTCGGGGACTAAAGTACAATTACTAAAAAGTTGAGTCGAACCTCACGATAAAGAGAGTGTGGAGTCAATTTGATAAGTTAAGAAGTCAAATTGATGAAATATAATCAGAGTATTATCACATATCAACTTTCAGCCGAAAAAGTTGTGTTTCAAATTTTTAGTCTCATATTGAGACCCAATTTTAGCATATCAAGCTTTCGAATTGGAAAAATGATACTTCTATAAGAATTGTAGACATTCGAGTTAATTTTCCAACGTAGTTTGAATCACCTCAATCGAATATCATGAAAGAAAGTATTGACAAAAATACTAAGAATTGTTCGTCTATGAAATTAGGCGAGGGCACGCAGAAAAGGCGCACGTCCATCCAAAAATGGGGTGCCCGAGACGTCCCAAACCAGCCAGGCGTGCGCCTCAATACAAAAGGGAAAAAATCTGATTTTCCTTATTTTTGTTTTGGTAACAATTCAATACAATCTTTTTGACGTCCTTTAAATACCCAACTCGACCAGAACGTAAAAACAAGTCTATACATCAATTCAAGACGAATTATACAAGGATTTTGAAGATTCATAGCCCGATTTTAAAATTTGAGCCAAGAACATGGATTTCTCCTACTTCTTCCATTTTTCTTATTTTTCGAGTGATTTTTTTCAAATTATTCTTGTTTAATTTAATGATAAAATGTTATGCTAATTTTTTCATTGTATTGGATAAATAATGAACATGACTGTTTGTTTATTTTAATTCAAGACAATTAATTTAATGTCTTAACTTTTCTTGATTGGTTTTATATTTCATTGAACTATTTGATTGCTTGATCACTAATTAGATAGTAAGTTGTTTGTTGTGGTGTAGGAATACTCACAATAAATCTAGAACACGACAAAATCAACATATGGACAATAGGTATTAAGAATAATATATATGGTATGTGCAATCATGTGTGATAAATTCGATGAATCAATGCATGTTTTTCATATGAATTCAGACTAAAAATATGATCAGGTCGGTTAAACATATGTTTAATACATCTTGAAAAAGAATATTGAATAACAGTGGATTATCGATTGTATTGAATTTAGATTATAAATTCAGAATTGAATTAAATGGTGATAGGGGATCCATAATCCCAATACAAACATTCACATATTAAATAAATATTTTATTTGCTTTGTTAGTTTAAGATTAATATATAAAACATACAAACTATCTCTTTTGATATTACCACACTTCGAATTTAATAGTAGGTATTGAACTACAAATTAGACATTATTCCTCGTTGAACGATACTTTTAACTCACAAATCTTATTACTTGTACAACGATCTTGTACGCTTGCGAATTTTGTCCGAACATAATTACAAGCCTTTATTTTATTAATTTGACAATGCATGGAATTTGATATATATATATTTGGCTATAGCCAATTTATCGGGTATGACTATTAGTGTTACGTTGAAATTTAATATGCCTGAAGCATATAACTCAATCAATATTATCAAAGGAATAATGTACTATGTTTCCTTCATTAGAAACTTTCCACATGATTTTTCCTAATAAGGTTTTAATGAAACATTCTTTGTGTAATGAATGATCATAACCTAAAAGACATTTTTCCTCAAAATAATATTTTGATATGTATGTAACTCCCGAAGAGATTAACAAGAGCTATTTTTCGAATCATTATGTTACTACAGTCATCAAATGTTGATAAATATTTCGTATGAAGACAATGTTATTTGAGAATTATACTAGACAATATGAGACATGCTTCACCAAAAAATATAATATTGAAGGAATTGACGTACAAGGTAATGACGAATTGATACAAGAAATGAAATTAGGGAGAGCACCTGTACCCTTTTTTCTTCGATCAAGTTTTGTCCCACTGAATTTTCTTGACAAAATTTTAACAATGCAAATATTTTGTAATGTGTTATTCAAGAGAGTGTTGTAAATAATAAGTTTATTAGTGAATGACAATTGTACCTCTGTTGCCCTAGAAATTATTATCATTATATCAATAATCATTCTCTATAAATATGGAATTTTGGCTCTTAATAATACGCACAAGTCTATTGACTTCTCTCCATTTTCCTATCCTTTCTCTCTAGTCTATAACAAATAAATATTTCTTGAAAAAAGCAAATTGAAGAGCCAAAATAAAGAACATTGTTGGAGTGTATCAATTTTTTACACTCTAAATTTAAATATGATCTTTATTATGCATAAGATGATTTTTATAAAAAATAGTATCTTGGAAATGCTCTTAAACAGATATTTACTAATTTTGTATGAATTACACATATATTACAAGATATATTGCGCAAGCAAAATGAAACAGAGATCAGAAAATGAAAGATTGAATCCAAAGATTCAGTTAATACATTTAGCACTTAATGCTTGTCTTAATTGGTTGTTTTGCTAATTACACCCAGTAACAAAATTCAATAAAGCAAATACACAAACCAAACATTCTAAGCATTCATTGAAGCAATTGAACCAGAATAAGGACATCATTTGCTGCCATCACCAAATAAGTAACCCAAGGAAGAGCCACCACCAGGTGCAGCATGGACCTTGGTCGAAGGACGTTCCTGTAACCATATGATAAGAATTACTCGTCAGATAAGTAGAAAAGATAAACCTACATGGAATAGCATGTCTCTCCCAAATCAAAGAACTGCTAGAAGCAGAGTTTAGATTGAAGAATGCACACGTAATGTTAAACCAAAAGATGTACTGATACATAGAATTGTGAAATATTATCATCTATTCCCCCATTTTTTGTCAAGAAAATCGAGGATGAAAGGAGAGGGGAAAGGAAAAGAGAACATGAACATGTTTGGCTAAGCTTAAAAAGTTAATTTATAATTAAATAAATTTTAAAATAGCTAATTTTCTTTAGTAGTGAAGATTGGAAATAAGTTATAATATTCGACAAGGTAAGAGTTACTTTCAAAGTAACTTTAAAAAAATGCCCATACAAACTAATTCTAACAGGAATGTGGCTGTGTTCAGTGCTTGTAAAGCAAGCATGCACTCATACGGTAAAGACCATGTGCATCTAATGAACCATTTAATAAGATCAATGTAGTCATATGTAAAACCAGAGCAGCCCTATGCCATAGAAAATCCGAATTTCCATCTTTATGCATTGGGGTTGCTCTTGTATTTCAATAAACTACAGGAGCATTGACACAAACAAACTATTAATTGTACAAAAAATTGTGAGACATTTCAACTTCTAATATACCAACCAAATGTGTATCTCATTCGTGGGAAACAAACATTATATCAATACTTGAAGAATACATATGATATGAGGCCAAGGAACCAAGTGTGCTCAAGACTATTATGTTTAGAGGGACTAATCTTTTCTATTTGCATTAAACTTCACTTTTAGGACTCGGCATGGAAGAAATATGAAAAGATGGTATGAACAGTATGGTACCGTTAGAAAGTTGCCACAGTTCTGCCCATCTGCCCGAAGGTAGTTGTTTGTAGTGTTACCAGGTATGCCTGCAGGAGTCTGCTTACTGTTATCCACAGATTGGGGAGTAACAGAAGGCTTAGGAGAAGGCCCATTGTTTGAACCCTTGGGGGGAGCATTAGGGGCCTCTCCACCTCCAAAAAGATATCCCAAAGAACTCTGTCCCCCACCAGCACTGACTCCACGGCCCATTCTCTCTGATTATTAATGAAGGAGAATTCAAATTAATCGTACATAAATGAAGACTAAGGAAGAAACTCCATTTACTAGCATAATATTTAAATTATAAACAGACACAATGGGAAAGTTCTAAATGCCACGAAGAATTTAATGCTGCATGAAAAGGTCAATTTTAAAATCCTACAAAGCATTCACCAAATGAATATAATGATACTGTGGAATTAGACGGACAAGATAAGTAATGAATTCTGCTGGCAAACCACATCTCTGCAACATTATTCAGAAGAATTTTATGCAGCAAAAACAATGATGTAGATGCGTATAAGTTTTAACATACAGAAAAAACATAGTTTGTGTGCAAAAAAACTAGCCGCATGATCTGAAAAGTGCCACATTATTAGGAACTCAGAATTTTTCTTTCCTAACAGATGATTGTCAAGAGGAATTTGCACAGTGCACAGTCAAAGTCCCAATTACCTTTATGGCATGTCTCCACAAAGGCCACAAATTTATTTGATCTAATGATGTTGATTTCTATTAATAATTTTCTCCTTGTCTCACTTTTCACTATTTCTAGGGGAACATTAGGTTGGGGGGGTTGCATATAACTGTTTCTCACAAACTCTTAAATTTTGGAAAATGCTATTTTACAATAACCATGTACCAATTATTTAGCATAGTGGCACCCTTAGGGTCCCCAATCGAATCCATGAAAGAATCCAAAGAAAACATGAGGTAAAATTTTATACAAACAATTTTGTGGAGACATATTACAGATTATCCATTTAATCACTTTCACTTTATATAAAACCGAAGTAAATTTAAAAATTTTAAATATGATTTTAATTTGGTAAGAGGGAAAAAGCAAAGAGATGACCTACTTTATTTCCTTTTTCTGGAAGTCATGACTCATGATCTTTTATTAGAAGCTTTTTAAATTCTAACAAGCATCACTTGACAATTACACAATCCATATTTCAAAAATGAACCAGCACTTCTCTCTCTTCTCGAAAATTTGATCATGCCGGGAAATGAGCATTTATTTTATAACCTGGCTTCAAAACCAAGCACATATGTACCAGGTGTTAATTGCCAATAAAATAAACAGATCCAAGATTCTACCATAAAATTTTGCTCCTCCAAAATTTCATAATCAAAATCGCCAAGAAATTCTATTTCCAGAAATAATACTGATAAATAGATCCAAGATTCGACCATAAGATTTTGCTCCTCCTTAGAACGTCCAATCAATATTGCCAAGAAAACTCCATTCTCAGAAATAATATATTTTGCACGCCAACAAGTAAACATATCCAAAATTCTCATAATGGCAATGAAAATTCAATTTTTAGAAAAAAAAATTAAAAAAAAAATACTCAGCATCATCTCATAAACGTACTAATAACCGATCCATTCATGGATCAAAATATACCTTCTTATGACTTAGGGAAATTCTAATTTCAACAGAAATATACACGTTACATCATTAATGCATAAAAAATTAACTCATTTCATAAATTGAAATATGCCTTGGCGAGATCTGACGAATTAGACAAATGGAATATCAAAATAACACTCCAATGAAGCATAACCGTTAAAAAAGCCGCAAAATGGACAGAGATGTAATAAGAAAAAATCTTATCTGCCCCAATGAATCACATTTATTCGAAAAATGGGTCATTAAATTCATATCATCATTGTTAAAATTAATCCAATAAAATCGAGAGCATTTGAATCCGACAATAGAATGAAAGAACTTCGCATTTCGTACCTTTTTCTGCTGTGTATTAAATCCAAAGGACGAAATGTATCACAGCAGGACTTGTTAGACAGAAGGGAAAGGGTATTTAAATGATTTAAATTGTAGGATAAATAGGAGCGTCTTAACGGAAATTGAAGAATTGTCATGGAGGTTCCCAATCTATTAATGTCGTAGCAAATTGGTCTCTAATATTTATTATTTGACAGACAAGTCCACTTCTTGTCGCTCCACCCACAAATAACCCATCATTAGGCAAGCAAGAGCAATTGAGGTGAAAGAAAAATACGGAGAAGGAAATAATCTTACATACAGTAGGACGAGTTATGATCAACAATTACTTCATTGACTAATCATTGAGTAAAAAATACGCTTCACCTCCGATCTTTATTGATCAGATGTACAAATTTTGGTTTCTCTGCTTTTTTATTTGAGGTCTCTCTCTCTTTGTTTATTTATTATTGAAATAAGTGTAACTTATTTTACTCCTTATTACTTGTGACGGTGAGAGTTGGAAGTTTTTTCAAAGAGATATAGATGTATACCGTTAAGTGAAGATCAATGTGTTATGAAATTAAAGATTAAGGACTTGTACGTTACAAGGGACTTCTGCACAATTATATCAAAAAAAAAAAAGATATTAACATCGAGCTGGCACCTTTGTATTTTCGTGGTTGGCTTCTCAATTATTAGAGCATCCCAATGCTAATGTGAATTATGACACACTAAAATGGACTAGATGCTTATAATAGTGGAAGCTAGAAATAAATTCTTTACTATGAACACGTAGCATGATTATCTATTGTGTACTGAAATCTGTCACGTGTCACCATCAATCGAGAATGTAAAGTCACCGACGAAGCAATATCATATTTGGTAAAGATCAATGAAAATACTTGATTGTGCATATGTTTTCAAAATCGAAAAGACATGGTACCTTCATACAATAACAGTAATTGGTAAAAACAACTTTTCAGCATACGAATATTGCCCACCTTATTTTAGCAAAAATCATATCTTGTTGATCATTCACGGAACAACATACCCTCTTAGCAACCAATCTGGCTGGAATGTACCGAAGAAAGTTGAAGAAATGATGCACTAACTCATAAATCAAAGAGAAGGTTTGAAGGAACACAAGAAAAGAGAGTGAAATCGTAGTGGGAGGGTAAGAAGTTAGTAATATGTGGACGTTTAGGGTACAAGTACAAGGGACATTATAGGTTAATGAAATTTCTTTTTGTGTTTATTTTTCACACATAGTAGAGGAAGAAGAGATGGATCGCATGCCGACACGACTTTAGACTTCATCTAGTGCATGACTTTAGACTTCATCCAGTTCCTGAACCATTGTTTTTGAGCCACATTATTTTAGAAGAATGTATTCTAAAATAGTAATTGATGAAGAATGTGTGGTTGAAAAAAAAAAGTTATTGATGTGATGAAAAATATTATTTTATTAAAGAACGTGTGGTTGAAAATGAGTAGAAGAATGAGAATGAAAAATTTAATGTGTACCAAACAGGGGCTAAATTTAGAGAGTCATAATTTTTATATATTCCAAAGAATTCTCTATTTTGACTCTTTATAAAAATTTTAATGTGTAGCAAACATATACTTAACATGCATTTGTATTTGAGGTAGGGGAAATGGATGTAACTACTTTGTCCAAAAACTATAGTTCATAGAGCCTACAATATACTCTATATCGAGAATTGACCCAAACTCTTTCCATTTGGCCTCATTTTGAAGGACGCCATAAGAATGCGTCATTGACCATATAGTGATCTTGAATCCACCTAGTTTTGAGCATACTCTTGCGTTATATCCACCAACAGAAATTTTGATGCAATAGTCTAACGATTAACAATGACTTA
>CAIGRS010028595.1:0-10154 GCA_903798395.1 Fraxinus floribunda
CGCTCATTTATAAAAGAGAAATGCTATTCATCCCCACTGGGGTTGAGCACCGGTCTATGTGGCGGCTAATGTGGCATTAAATGATAGGTGAAATTAAATAAGTCATTTAATTTCACCTATCATTTAACCACTCACATGCAGCCACATAGACTGGGGATTCATCCCCACTGGGGATGAATAGCATTTTTCTAATGAAAATTCAACAGACATGACCTTTCAGGTCTATTTCCACCTTATTGATCTTTGAAAGTCGTGATTAAAGATTGAATTTTAAATTAATATTACTATGCCGCCGTTTGACCCTTTTTAAATCATAATTTATTTTTATTTTCCTTTATAACTAACACATTCCTTCATAAAATAATATTACATATAAACATAAAAACGTTCATTATTTTTAATCACATAAACCAAAATTCTTCTCATTATATATAAAGTAGAACAATTGAGGCCAAACAAATATGAGAATAAAATTAATGTAGGCTGACTATATATAATTTATTATAGTTATTTTTTTTTCCTAGATATTTTTATATAAGGCCAAACAAAGATGAGAATAAGATTAATGTAGGCTGACTATATATAATTTATTATAGTTAGTTTTTTTTCCTAGATATTTTTATATAAAATATATCGACTTCGGCTTTTTATAGAGGAGTTTTTGGAGGAAACTATTTAATTTTTTTGTTGAAAATTAGTTTTTAAAATAATTTTTCACTCCAAAGTGCTTTTAAATAAGATTAATTGGTCAAAAGCTCATTTTAACTTTTCAAAAGTTAAGCCAAACAAGCCGAAGTAGAGTTAAAAATGAAAATCTTTTAAACGAGAAATAAATAGGTCAAACTTATCCCCTGTTATTTTTTAGTCACATGATATGCAAATTATTAGTTACAATCTCAAATAATTAATCACAAATTCTCTTAATCCCCCCACCTACCCACACATCCACTTGCCACCACCTCAAAGTACTACTATTTTCAACTTCAAAATTACCACTACCACCAAAACAACCACAATCTCCACAAAAAACCGTTGCCACCAATAAGATCCAACAAAACCGTCGCAATCGCCACCCAAAAAACACCAACAAATCATATCCATAAATGACGCACCACCACCACAACCAGCAACCACCACTGACACTGACACCACCACTGTGATGACCACTACCAATAGCAAAAACAACCAACAAAAATCATCCAAAAATAATCAGCGCCACCACAAACCTCACAAAAATCACCACCACCTCACGTCACTTAATTTAATATTTTACGTTATTTAATAATTATCACGAAATACCAAAAAAATAGAATAAAGGAAAATAATGTTCATTAGATTATCATCTATCTAGAGTAGCACGTTTCAATACGATTGTTCTAATCTCAAAATGTATACCTCGGATACTTTATGAGCTACAATATGGCTATGATTTGAAATCGATGAGAGAAATATACGAGTGAAGTGCAAGGTTAGACAAATGGAAATCATCATCCATATCTTCTATGACTTCCTCTTCATATGGTCTTTTATGATGCAATTATTATGAGATCTTCATTCGATATTTCCTAATGGACAATTTGTCGCTCTTCTACTTAATTTAGGAGGGCATTAGTAGATATTAAGATGATATTAACAAATATGTATGAAATAGGATTTTTAACTAGATTTTTTACAAAGTAATAACAACAATTATTAATAAATTATAGTGCAATTAATCGTATAGATTTAGAAAGACCAGATTGTATATAAAATGATAAAGACTAACGAAACAAGCACGAAAACAACCCATACAATGTACCTACACATTTGAAGAGAGGCGTGGCAAATAAAAATTCTCTATCTATGATGGTGATGGTCAAGTTGGGAGAATCATTATAGCATTTTCCTTGTCCATTGCTAATTAAAAATAGTGAATTGTGGCAAACTTTGGAAGCATGATCAGCACATTGTGATATTTTGTCATTGTTTGGCCCCGTTTTGGAGAATTCATAAATTTTGGAATAATGATTGACAGAAGAATGTGTGGTTGAAAAATAATGAAAAGTACTAGATTTGTGTATAATATTATTTTATTTGAAAAATGTGTGGTTAAAATTCAGAAAGAAAAAATTTTAAAATTTTTAATGGGGCCAAAGATGGAATTGAAATATAGAATGGATTTTTACTCCTCCGAGGGGATGTTTCTAGTTACTCCACCGAGAGGTTGGTAACACTTTATTTCAGTATTCTAAGAAACTTATCGATTTAGATATTGGTAATAACAATATAGTCCAAATGAAAGGGTGGTTACAAGAATCAAAATTTGAATTTACTACAAATTAGAAAAAAAAAATGTTCTAGTTGAATACAACGTTTATCTCATTTTCCATTTTTGACCAACTTTTATCTTTAGACGGAACATCAGCCATATCTTGAACCTTTTATTTTTTTGCCACCAAGAACAAAAATCGTCCATAAAATTCGTTAAATTATAAGGTCTCCATTATTATCGTCCTCATAACAAAATACACAATATAGAATAGCACTTCAAATGATGATAGAGGCGGTTCGACTCAGTCTTTCAAATATTTGATTTCAACTCGTGTCCAAATTCTTGACTTCATTCAACCCTTTGCCTCCGACAAGTCGAGTCGTTGATGAGCGCTGCTCGTTTTCTTAAAAAAATTAATAAAAAGCTAAAAGTATTTTTAAAAAAAAAAATAATTAAGTAAACCAAAAACTAGTAAAAAATAGTCAAATCACAAGACTTCTCGTGGATAAAAAAATTGAGCTCGATTAAGTCCATGTCTCATCTCAAATTGAGTTTGAGTTGTATATGATTCAGTTCGGAACCATGCTAGATTGTCAGAAGAAATTTTACTAGAACACTGCCACACACTCCGACCATAGGGGGGTGGGTGGGGTTTTTTTTGCTATTTTTTATTCTCGCGGGCGTGACATGTGAGTTCTGGTAGTCTTCTGATAAAATTTCATTGTACTTGAGGATTTATCCTTCAGTTCGAGCCGAGTCCTCAGCAAGTTGTTCAATCTGTTTGCCACTCCTATATGATGATAAGAAAAAAATGATTATATTATTATATTTGTCTTTCTGATATCATCGTACTTTTATCGGTCACGGCTTATTAATCTCTTCTCCATGTTGGTTAAAAAACAAAATCCTCCAGTTGCTTCCCAGCTGGATCTAAACTGTTGCAGAGGTTTCCACGGTTTCACCCCACTGTCTAGTCTCTACCGTATCCTACCCCACATGCCCCAATCCCCATTGTATTTCACCTCCACAGCCGCTTTTTTCAGAGTAGATTCCAATCTACCTTCCTTTATTCCACAGGTTTCTGTTTCTGTTTTTGATTTTCTTTTAAATTTTTTAACAATTTACCAGATGCTTTTTTGCTCTATAAAATCAGACCCGAATTACTATCAAATATCCCCTTCTCCTCCTTCTCTCCTCTCTCTTAATTACTCTTTAATCTCACTCTGCCCCCCTCCTGATTTTCAGTTCCAAGGGATTTTTCATCCTTATTTGGATCCAAACCCACAATTTGTTGCAGTATTATGAATCTTGATTAGTTAGGTTCAGGTTTAGCCCAGAAATTTTTCTTCAGCTTCATTGTAATTAAGGATCTGGGGTGTTATTTTAAGCTAATCTTGATGCTTAATTTATTGTTTTTTATCTTTGAAATTGATGTCTGCAATTCTAAGTGAGCTTTTTCTTTATGGGTTTATGATAAATTCTACATATAGGCGCAGGACCCATTTAGTTCAATCTTTCTCTGTTGTTTTCCTTTACTGGTTCTATTGCATTTCATGATTGTGTAATCACTTTTATGATTATAATTGATAAGTAGCCTATATATCTATATATCTATAAACTTCTATCCATATAATTAGTATATATTAATATAGTTTTATTTCTATCTGGGTCCTGCTTAGTTTGCTGTCTTTAAGCCCGATATTTCTTGAATTTTGATCAATTCTGTAAGGTTTCTGTTCAATTGTGGGGTGGCCTAATTGTACTACGCATTCGTGTCATCAAACCTAGTTCGGCTTTCAAAATAAGGTCGAGTGGGGTGAACATCCGGAAATTTGTGTGCATTTGGATCAACTTACTTCGGTGAACCACTGTAAATCTGTGTTGATTTGGTTATTTTCTTCGCATAAGTTGGGATTAGAACTTGATCTGTAACAGTTTCATGGCTTCATCTAGTGGGACATCATCAGGTTCATCTGGGCTTCAGAACTCAGGTTCTGAAGATCTTCAGAAATTGATGGATCAGAGAAAGAGGAAGAGAATGATTTCGAACCGGGAATCCGCAAGACGATCCCGGCTGCGAAAACAGAAGCAATTGGATGATCTAACGGCAGAAGAGGTTAAATTTAGGAAGGAAAATAATCAGATTATCTCAAGTATAAATGTCATCACTCAGCATTATCTCAACATTGAGGCTGAGAATTCAATTCTCAGAGCTCAAATGGCTGAACTCAACCACAGACTGCAATCTCTCAATGAAATCATAAGTTTCTTGAATGCTAACAATGGTGGTTTTGGCATTGAGGAGAATCATTCAATTGCATATTCTGCTTATAGTAACTTCACGAACCAATCTTGCAATTTTCACTTTGTTAATCAGCAGCCTATCGTGGGTGTGCCAGATTACTTGCAGTATTGATTTGCGCAATTTTTTGGCTTGTTCTGTAAGTTGGACCTGAAAATGTGAAGAATCAGTATTGTGCATAGGATTTTTCATTGGTAGAATTTAACATTATTACTAGAAGTGTGAAGAACTAATGGAATTAGAGGGATGTTGACTTCTAGTTAATGAGTTGTCATAAAGTATGGTTTTCAAGAACTTGTATTTGGCTCCCTGTATTATGTAATAATATGTCTCTACTTTTTCATTTTTGTTGACAAAAAGTTGTTAAAAGTATGTTGAGGACTCAAAATTTTGTTCATTCATGTTTTTTCTTGATATGGAGTGTCGAAAATTAGAAGTGAAAATACATTTTCAGCAATATCAAATCAAAATTTTTTGGATGTTTTACAAAACTGAAAATTACAAGCGAATTTTTTCAATTCTTTTTTCAGTTGTCGCCACTACAATCATCAACACCTTCGATTTTTCACCATCACCAACGTAAAACATCAAAATTGTAATCTCAACTGAACTCAAAACTTCAGAACTCTAATCCCTTATAATTATAATTTTCTTTTTTAATATTTTTTTCTTTTCCTTTTCCTTTTAATCTTTTTATATAGGGTAATTATATTCATATTAAAATTTTCATTAACTGCATCACATTTCAATTGTAAGGAAGGTTCTGAAATTTTGTTCATTATTGCCCTAATATTTCCAACTTTTTTCGTCATATTTTTATATTTAACCTTCAATAATTAGCATATCTTGTATCTTATAAAGCTTTTTGTCCAATTATTTTAACGNAAAGCTTTTTGTCCAATTATTTTAAAGTGAGGAAAATATTTTGTCGAACTTGTGTATTTGTTATTTATATTGTTTATTTAAAGTACGAATGAAAAATAAGATTAAGATAAAAATCGACAATAAGAAGCCGGGGACATAAGCGTGTAAAATGAGCAAAAGTTGATGATCTTTTATTTGTTTTTATTACAATTAAGTATCAATCATTCTACATGTACATCTTATTTTATACTATTTTTTACACTGAGTCAGGTGTCGGTACATGATTGGACAATTTTTTTTTTTTTTTTTAAAAATACACTTTCATACCCGATGCTTTTTAAATTTTCACACAATGTCAAAAAAGGTGTACACCATGAGATGTATACTTAGCATAATCCATTAAGTACTCATTTACATTTTGGAAAATTAAACATGTGCTCCACACATGCCAATATTTGTGCTACATATTTTGCCCCAGTTTGACAACCATCATTTGAAAATTCTGTTTTCTACATTCTCATTTTTAATAACACATCCACAAAATAAAATATTTTGTACGTAAATTCAAAATATTCCCTCATATTTTAACCACACATTTCCTAAAAATCACTATTCAAAAACTTTGTTTTTTTCAAAATAATTGTTGTGGAACAGAGCTTTACAAGTGTTTTAACCCGAAACTTCCAAATCTGAGGTACAAGTTTCACGTGCAATGGCCAAAGCTCCGAGTACAAGCACAACTGCACATGGGATGGGAAATTTGGTAATATATTAATAATTGAGTACGGTTAATCTCACTCGATCCCTGAAATGCGCCTAATTATATATTTTGGCGACAGAAAGAACGTCTTGAGTGCTATAATATTTTCTTCTTTCATTTTTTTTTTTCGGAATAAAATATTAAGACTAACCATAGAATAGATAAATATTTGTGTAGATCTAACAAAAACTAGAGAGAGATGGATGTCCTTAAAAACATGGTAGGTAGAGGAGAATGCCGTAAACAAAAACTAGCTTGAATACTATAGTTGTAAATAAATCGATTTTTATAGTCTTAATCAAAATAATTATAAAAAGTCGACTTGCGTAATTTAAATATAAATTTGTTAAGAATAAGATTTAGCTCGAGCATTTCAAATTTAAAAAATATCCGTATATATATTTTTTCATGGCATTTTTGTACTTAGTCCCAATAGACGAAGCAACTTGGGGATGAATTTTTGAACCATTTTGTGTTATTCAAAGCGAAAGATTAGATAATATTTGCTTGTCAAAATCAAAAGTGAATATTTTTTTATTATTAGTTTTTAAAATATAGATTGAGATCTTATCTTGTTACTCTAGGTTGGATGGTAGGTCCTTAGGAGAGAGGCCAAGGAGAGCTAGTCAAATAGCATATTTTTTTTCGTAATTTAAAAGTTTGCGAAAATGCCTATTTAGCATCAAAGATCAAGAAAATTGATGGTCTAATGACAAGAGAAGATAAAGCTAATCGATTCGGATATACAAAATGCTCCGAAATCAATTAGATCGGATATAATAAATCAATGGTTAAATAATTTTAAAAAATAGATGGTATATACCCATTGATATAACTTGATGCAAGCAAATCTAGCACATGTTAAATTGACAACCACTAAATAAGAAAAGGTAAAATGAAACTATTTAACTCAAGTCATGTGAAAAAAGGTGCAACTTGATGATAATTTAGAGAAACAAAGGCCATGGTTTTCTTTAGATTCCAATAACTTTTGTACCTCTCTTTCAAGTAAAGAAAACAAGAAAATGTGAAAATGCTTTAAGATATGTTTATTTGAAACACAATCAACCCACTTGTTCTTTGGCATCTCCTATTTATTACATAAAGAAAACAAAAACATTGTAACAAGACAAAGGCTGTCATGTTTTTAGTCACAATCTAATTGTTGAAATCATATATAGTTTCATCAAGACGTATGAAACTTACTTTTCTTTATCTTTAAACGAGTACTATGTAAATTAGTCAATAACAACCGTGTGAAATGATAAAATATCTTTGGTTTTTGTTCTGTCCCAATCACATTACTTACGAAGGACGGAAGTATTGAGAGAAAATGAGAAAAGAAAAATCTTAAAAAAATTTCTTGAAAGTAATGCCTTTTATAACGTTTCTCTCTATATGGCTTTCCATTCTGTACACAACTCTTCGTTGTAAACATAAACACATCATTTGAACGAAAAAACTCTTCTAGAAGGATGCTACTTTTAATTTACAAATACACTCATCGTTAAAATGACATCGAAAAGTAGAAAAACCTAACAGATGTGCAATAGGAAAAGATGCGGATCGGAAAAAAATAGAAGCGCATAATTTTGTTTATTTTGATTATGTTCTTCACTTTCTACTTTAGATGAGACATTATAAAGCAACATAGAATAAAGGTTACGGTTTTTCCTCTAATTTTGAAATTCTTGTAGGATGAATGTTCACCATAAACTAAAAATTGCAGGACTATCTTGCCTTTGACAAAAGAAAGATTCTATTATTATTTTAAGATTAAGAAATGATTACAATCTTGCAGAATATTCTAATTTTTTTCCACTGTTCCACATTTTTCAGCTTTCTGAGGAAAAAGAATTCTTATTGTTTTGGTTGGTTTTGATTTTTGATTTTTTTTTTTGGTAATGGGAAAAAAATTATATACACAATGGTAAAAATATTGTCACTTTTATTGACAATTTTCATACAAAACAAAACAAAATGAATGGTAGTCAGTATGGTAATTTTTTTTCCATATTTCTTTTTTTGGCAATTGGAACACATTCTAGACCCAGGTAGAAAAAAATATCAATTTAATGGACGATTTCCATAAAAAATGAAGTCAAACGGAACCAAACTTTTAACATTTTCCAGGTAAAAATTATATCAATCAAACACAATTAATTAAAATTCTCAGTAAAACAATTTCTAGACAATTCAATTCCCTGTAAAACATTTTATTTTCACTTATTTTCCATATTTGCAATCAAACGGACCCTAAGACAAGTTTCTTTTCTTTATTTAAAATTTTTTTATTGTTCTAAGAAAAATAAAAATAAGACGAAAATTTATAAACTGTTTTAAGCGTTCACTATATAATTTTTTTTTTTTACAATCATATAAAATTTCACTCATTAAAAAAGTATTATAAGAAAAAATACACTAAATTTTACAAAACCCGCCATTTTTTTTTTCCCTCTTTTTACAACCCACGAAGAAAACAACAAAAACAAGGATGCAAAGCTTTCAATTTTTCCTCACAAAAACTCTATAGGTCACATACCAAAAGTCAAAAGAAGAGAGAAACACGTTAATATATAGAAGAACAATGAGTACTTCATAAAAATCCAACATTTGCACCAATAATGATTATCCAAGCGATGAAAACTTCTCCCATTGTTTCCTACTCTTAATCAATTAACAAATCCACTTACTACAATTGAAATACACGACACGTCAATGGCACAAAGAGGAGTCTTCCATCATCACAACTTTAATGTTACTCCAATTCAACACGAAATGGACCAGTATAATACCCAATACCAATCTTTTGTTTGCAATCTTTATCTTTGTCAAACACGCCATCAAAGTAATTATTTAAGCCTGGCAAAGGAGCTTAATACTAATGAGTCAAAAAATTGGAGTGACGTGCCAGTCTTTTACTGGGTAATTATGCTTTATCGATTTTATTTATACTTTAAGTATGACTGCGTATATGCGTGTATACATGTAATTTAACCATTATGGCCCTTTTGGTAGTGATTAACATTTTGATTTTAATTCAAGGCCCCATTCGATTCAAATTCAATTAAAATTGAAAATATAGTCATTATTGGTCCCACTCGTTTAATAAAAGTCAATAATAGCAGCTAATTTTTCAATTTTAATCTGATTTTGATTTTAATCTCTACCAAACGGGCCCTAAGTTAAAATTAATAATTAATTTTAAACACGTATTTTATGGGACCTACAGCTCTTTAATAACACATTTCAAATCCTTTTGACATAGTTTATAAATAGTCAAAAGAATTTTTAAGGTTCGAAAGTAACTTTTGGATCTGTCGGCTAATATTATGAAAATGCTTTTACTAATTACAAGACCTTTTAGAGAAAGTTGGTCCAATGTGACTTTCTCTAAAAATACTTTTAGAATATGAAGTGTATTTAAAAAATTAGTTTTCAAGCATAAATTAGGATAATTACTTCCAAAAACTCTTCTACATGAAGCAAAAGTCATAACAAATTAGTCATTCATCAACTTTATCAAAATTTACTAAAAATATAATTTTAATCCCCACCAAACAAGGCTATAAGTATTCCTCAGAACAATAAAACTAGATGTACACACTTGGTTCACATTAAGTTTCAAGATTTTAATCTAAGTTAAAGTGAAACAATCAATATTAATCATATCTTTCATGAGTCCCACAGCTTTTCAACCACACATTTCAAAAACTTCTATCACAATCTACTAAAAATATAATTTTAATCCCTACCAAACAAAGCTTATTCCTCAGAACAATAAAACTAGATGTACACACTTGGTTCACATTAAGTTTCACATCCCCCTCACATGGGGTGGGACTTGCGATTACAAGAACTGAAAATTTAATAAGAACGTGCGTCATACATTGACAACAGCCGTTTTGATTAAAACAAGAGGAAATTTCACAAAATGTCCACTTTTTTGTGTCCATTTTGAAAGAATTTAGACCAAA
>CAIGRS010028598.1:0-13658 GCA_903798395.1 Fraxinus floribunda
TAAACGATTGTAAGCTTTTGTAATTTTTGTAAATATTTTTGAATTAAATTATTAATAAATGAAATTGTATTTAGCTCGTGTAAAATGTAAACAAATGTTATCACCTATATTTAATTAAGCAGACTAATGAAATGCTTGTTTAAAAAAAAAAAAAAAAAAAACTCCGCACTGTACGAAATATTCACTCTGCACAACACGGAGTGTGAACTCCGCACTCCACACAGTGCGGAGTTCACAGGAACTCCGCACTGTTCTCGTGTTTCAATTTTATTTTTACACACACACACATACAGTGCTAACAATATTCTACGATAAACTCATAGTAAAATAAAATCATTTCTATCTTGTATATTTTAAAAATGTATAATAGTTTTAAAAATAACATTAACCAAATTTACAAACATTTATTTTTAACACCTATCAAGTAAACGATGGATTGCCTATGAAAAAAAGCTTCACAAATGAATAGTAAATAGTGAATTGCCCAAGAAGTAAGAAGAGATTCAAAATTAACAATTATAGGTAAGAGTAGAAGGGAGTTCATATTACCCTTAAAACTTGGATGAATAGTTGAAAATGAATATGGATAAAATGGGATAAAAAAAAAAAGAATCATAAATGAATAATACAGTAGGGACTAATATTTAATAATTCTATATTCTGAGCAAAAATGAATAAATAAAGTTTTAAAAATAAACATTTTGTTAAAATCAAAATTAATACGGGCTGCCGTTTCTGAACGGTGTCGTCTAAGGGCTAAGAACCATTTTATCCACAACAAAAGAGACCACAAATCCTATCTTCCTATTCTTCGACTCCAATGGCTTCACTCTTCCTCGGAGCTCCTCCCATGGCAATTCCTATGGCCTCCAAATCTGTCACTCTTTCCTTCTCCAAATCCCAATCCTTGTTCAACGCTTCACTCTCGACTTCACTCACATCAATCTCATCTCCACTCACTCCTCCAGCTCTCCCTTCAAGTAAGCCGATTTCACACACACTTCTATATTTTTATGTATATGTGAAGGTAATAATGGTAATTTAACTTTGGGTTTGCAGTATATTGTGGCAGAGGGGACAAGAAGACTGCTAGAGGCAAGCGTTTCAATCACTCCTTTGGCAATGTGAGTTTTCTCAATATTTTTGGGTACCCAACCCATTTGGCAATTATTATTTTATTTTTTTTCAAGTTCTTTTGATAATCTGGAACATATTCGTGATAAATAATAATATAGGCGAGGCCGAGGGACAAGAATAAGGGAAGAGGACCGCCGAGGGTTCCGGTACCGCCGGCGCCGCCGAGGAAAGATAAGTATGATGATGGAGCGGTGGTTAAGATTGAAATTGATGAGTCTTTATTTTCTAATTGATCGGAATTGGGAGAGTACTTGTATCTTGCTTTGATTTAGAAAAAAAAAAAAAAAAACTACCTTGTTTTTGGTTAATTGGAATATAAATTCAGAATGAACTGAATGCAATGTTATTTACAGTTTGATAGTTCAAAGTTTCACTTTTTTTTTTCTTGGAAATAAGTGTCAGATAAGAATATAAAGAAAAATAGACAAATTTTACTAGGTTTGAATGCTTGGTGGATATAATTAGAGACACTTTGGTATGATTTTTACTTTTTGTCGAATAATTTTTTGAGAAAGTTAGCTTATTTGATATTTAAAAACTAATTTATAAAATTGCTTTATATTCCCAAAGAGCACTTTTAGAATCAATTTTTTCTAAAAGCTCTCCTAATTAGAACAAGCATTTTTATAAAATTAACCTAAAATCTCAAAAACTTCTCTTGGCTTCTCAAAAGTTCGTGACGAAGGGATTCTTAACTGACGTAGTTGAGATGCTTATTTCTTGTTTGATGATATAATGAAGAGACTAATGCTAGTCTCAACAAATAAGATAAAAGATTAAGCTATATGTATATATATCTTTCTTGACATTGTGTGAGGTGAGGTGTCAAAATCGAGATCATTGATTGTTTTAAGTATTATTAAAATCAATGACAAAAATGTATACCATATCACACAATGTCAACAAAATTGTCAAAGAAAATGTAATTGTAGCAGAACGGATAAGATTTGTTTGTCAATTGTCCTCATCATACTCTCGAGAACTACTCATCCACTACTCAATACATCACACGATCTGCTCTTCTTCTATGGAGTGTTGAATTTTTTAGACTGCAATAATAAGCAAACAATCACATCACCAACGTTGTCACAAGAATAATGCTCCATGAACAGGCTCAAACGTGGCAAATAATAATTGAGTGTTGTGTTTTCTTTTTTCAAATCGTCCAATCATGTGTCGACACGTGTCCTTTCTGTTTCTAAACCTATCTTTGAGCATGTTTGTATAACACAATTGTTGTCACAAAATCTCCAGCATCGGCTGCCAGGGCCATACTGGCTACTGACAAGCACCATACCGTTCAGTAATCTTCATTATAGCTGCCTCGTTAGATATGGGTTCTGCAATCCTTGAAGCAACAAGGAAGGAAGTAGCATAGATGTCTCATTTTTTTGCATTCAAGAGAGGTAATTGACAAGCTCACCTAACTCTTGCAATTTCTACAACAATGAGATCGTCAGATACTTAGAAATGGTAAATCTGGATGTGAAGTTCATCAAACATTCCTCAAATTTAGTGAGGTTGAATCCCAGCTGTGGAATGTTATGATATAAGCCTAGCCTGGGATATTGGCCAGTCACACACAGGTGATTATTATCATACAACAATTGCTAATGCTGACGGGGAAGCATCAACAGAATTTACAGGGGCATAGATTATCTTTCAAGAGAATTATCACATAAAAATACACAGAATTGAACACCCACAGCAAGTTAATTCGAGTAGATAGATGTTCTCTCAACAACACACCCTACTCCAGACATCTCACCCCAAGTTCTAACTCAGAAGAGACTACAACATGATGCAATATCAAATGGTAGAAAAATCTATCTGTTGTTTATTCATCTACCACAACAAAGAAACGCATTAGGCATGTTAGACTAGCTTAAAAGTTACTTTTGAGTAACTTGTTTTTCCAAACATCTTCGAAGTTTCTCAGAAGTGTTTTTTTTTTCTTTATTCTTTTTGAAGTCATAGTTGAAGAACTTGGTATTTTTGAAACAATTCTTTACTTTTTTGAAAAAAATTACATTCTGCTTAGCCAAACCCAATCATAGTTGGTTAAAGATTGACATCACACTGACATCCTCAGAACATTGCCCTGTGGGATTTACTTCATAGCCATTATGAAGAGCAGATAGTCTTGAACAGAAAGTGCTCCTATTTTTAGCTCTCTGAGAAGCACTAACATACTGGTACATTTTTTTTTTCTGATGGCTACTCAGCTAAAAGTCCAGAAATTTCTTACGATGTCAATAATACGAAATTTTACTTTCATTCGTATAGAGTTCTGATCTTACAGGGACTCTTACAACTACATTAATGCATCCAATAGCTTAATCAAACAGGTTCTTTCTGTTGAATAACTACTTTCAACAGAGTTAACTGTCCATTTTGAACATAATATGTTCAATTAATTCTATAGTATGAAACACATCAGAAACCTAGAATAGAATATTTTCCATGTCCGTGCATCCATGGATCAGGATGTTGGTTAAAACTGACAATTAGACATGCACATATAAGTACAAGCACAAGGATACTCTCACCCAAGTCCATGAGATGTGGGGGGAAAGGATGCCCTACAACAACTGCAAACGAGCCTTGTTCTTAATAAATTTGGGTAGCTACACAAATTCTTTTTCTAATTTCCACCACTCAATTTGGTTTATTGCTAGATTTTCTGGAAAATTGAAAGCAACTGAAAACCAAATAGTCATTGAAGAAAAATTCATGGGAGTTCATACTAACAAATGTTTGATGTTAAATATGGATTTGTTCAACCCACAAGATGAGTTCTTTCATCTAGGATCAATAACTTCTCCATGAGATCCTTGTGAGAAAGAGGAACTGAAAAAAGAAATGGACTTGTACCAATATTAGTAACTTATAAAGCTAAGGGCGTGTTTGTTGATTCTTTTTTTCATGACTCTTTATTCTTATGATCCTCATTCATCATCGTGAATCAGAAATGCTGATTCACGCAATAGGAATCAGTATAATTAATGCAATGCTAACCTTTCATTGGAACAAAATTCTACAAGAACTCTTGTCCAGAAATCCACACACACAGAGGAATGCTGTGTTGATGGAAAATTCTTCTCCTAGACCAATATTATCTTCAAACAACTCAATAAGCAAACACAAAATTGAAATAATCGTGTTAAAAAGGGAGAGATTACATCAACTTTGTTGGTCACGTATCTGATGGTGAAAGATTATTATAGGACCCAATTTTTTTCCAGTCATCTTACAAGTAAACTACACCTTAATTGACAATGCCAAATACATTGTTTGTGTATTCAAAGCAACAGCCACAATGAATCCATTAAAGCACTTTAAGCTGTATGCTTTAAGACTTTATGTACATTTAAAGTAGATTCACACCATCATTTTAGAACAATAAGTTGAAGGGACTGGAAGCATGAATTCGTGAATGAACTGACAAATCTTTACGAGTCCTCAAACAATCTTGAATAGAATGCAAACAGCGTGCAAACGGGCACAAACCAAAAACAAATTTCAAACAATTTTAGCATTGCAACTCATTCTTGAACCATTCTGAAAAGAAATTACTCTACGCATCATAATTTGACAGAAGAAGGCAAAATTACATTCATTTAACACTGAAAACAGTAGTTATTACAATTTTGAGCCCGTTGAATCCAGAACCAAAATGAAAAAGGAAAAGAAACAGAAAATCAGAGGCATCAATATACACCACAACACAACCAAGTTCCCCATAAAAACCTTAAGTTCAGACCCCTCCAACCCACTAATTTTTTTTTTCTAAAGGAAAAAAAAAATTGACGTATTTAATTAAATTATACCTCATCATTTCTGGCTATCATAATCGAGAATCTCATTGTCAGTGACCGATCTGGAGTGCTGCACTATAGAACGCCCAATTGAGTTAATCCAATCCTCCTTTTCCTTCTCCGAATCCGCTATAAAGTACATGGTCTCTGACCCAGTGGACAATTCAAAAGCAAATTGCCGATTTAGTACGTCCTCGGCGCCTTTGACCGTGAGGCAATTGGCCACCGGGATCACTCCACGTGACTTGGAACCACGATTGACGTCGGATTCTTTGAACCAGAAGAGCTTCCCCTGTTTCAACACGAACCAGCGGCGCCGCCACGTCTTGATGTACTCGCCTTGCTTCATCAGCCAACCGCACCGTTCCGGGTTGACCCAGAACTCAACTCCGTCGTAGTTTTCACTTGATTGGGCCGAGCCCATCGCTGCCCGCCACAGGCTCGCCATGATCAGTGCTGTGATAGAATCGACGAGAGAGAGAAGAGAGAGAAAGATAGGATATGATCACCGATGAGTGTCGTGAGAAGGTTAGTTTTAATAATTGTTTTTGTTTATGTACTACAATAGTACCAAAAAAATTTGGCAAGTGTCCAACTTCTGATAAATTGCATAAACCTCCTTGTATTATACTTATATAGTTAGTTTACCCCTTTTAATTTCTTGAAATACATATTGTGTCATTCTCACGTTTAACCCCCCGTTTAGTACAAATTAAAATCAAGAATTTAATTTAAATCAAAATCAATAATCAATTTTAACCACATTTTATTGATCACATAACTTTTCAACTACACGTCCTATTACCATCTATTAAAAATATGATTTTAATCCCTACCAAACATGAACTTAATTTTCAGGGGCATTTCTTCATTGATTTATCGACTAAAGCATACCTTTCCATCGTAAAATTCAAGATCTTGATCAATCGATCTAGTTTTGTGAATTTGATTGGAGTTTTGATGAACTTTATTGCTAATGAGAGGATTAAGGATTACATTTTACACATTGATAATCCGATTTAATCCAATTTCTACCCCGAACAAAATTGAACCTCAGTGCCAATAAAAATTATAAACCTTTTACTTTCTAACTTTTTTGCACGCATTTCAAATATATTTAGGAATTAGAATAGCAATCCAATGTATAGAATAAAAAATCAACGGAGCCAAGTTTTTTCTTACACCTTCAATTTTGTACCATAGTGATCTCAATTTCACAAGAAAAACATCATATAACTGGAAAACGTTTTAGAATATAACCAAGTGTCATTAATAATAATTCGAAGATTTCAACTAGTACAATCTAACCAATGCATTAAACTTTACACTGATCATAACAAACTGATTTTCTACCAGTTTTTCTGTAGTGTTACTCATTTGTCACAAACAATATGCCAGTTGAGGATCTAAATATAAATAAATGGACGGCTAGAATTGAAGACTGAATATAATGATAGTTCGAACGAATCATCACCTGCCGTGTAAGTTGGTAGGAGATCGAATACCCTTATCACTGCTAACATCATCATCTACTTCGTTTCCATACACACAAAGGGCATTATTATTGACACTCACATCAGAACTTGCATTACTGCTTGTTGCAAGTGGGGAATCCAAGACACTGACTGCCTTGCTTCTGGTAGGCCCTGATCTCACACTGTACATTGAGGATGCCGGGATGTTAGTCATTAGTGGACGTAGATTGCCTGGAATAGTTCGCCTTATATCCTGTTCAAACAAAAAATCACAAATTAATCAGAGAACTTCATAGAGTTCATTTATCTGAGCAAAATATTTACAGTGCAACAGGACCAACATTTTCAGATCCTACCAACACGTTGACAGAAACCAGGTTCATTATATACTTCGATTAAACACACTAGTAGCATCACTCCAACATCAGTAACACTAGATGAGATGAGTACACATACCATATGCCTTATTGCCATATCTAAAGATTTCTTCGAGAGCGTTCTTCCAAAGCCCGTGCTGTCGGGGGATGAGGACTTTCCAGATAAGTTGCTACGGGGCGAATGCTTATCATCCTGCTTAGGTGGAACCAATTTCCGCATATTTATGACCCTCTCAACCATTTTAGTACCATAAAGAACAGGGCTCACATTGTCATTAGCCTTGGCATGCAACCTATTTACAGCAGGCACAGGGACAGAGCTTCCACTGCTACGAAGTATCCCACTGGGAACCCGTCCTCTTGCTGGAGAACAAGATTGTCTTTTAACCCTTCCATTTGAAATAGGTTCAACAGATGAAGATCGAGAACTTGGTGCTCCAGGTCTGCCCCTAGTGGCTGAAGGTGGCCTGTCAGGCGGCAAAGATGTCCTCAAATTAGGAGGGGCATCAAGGGAGTATCCAGGCATTTCAGAAGGCTTCCATGTTCTGGGTCTCACAGTTGGGGAACTGGACCTTGGTGGAACTGGATTTTTTGCTGCAGTTGGAACTGGCTTGGCAACAGAAGATGGAGTCGGGGAATTTATCCGAGCAGCTGACATTGCACTAGACATTGAAGTGGGCCTACGAGTTGGAGTTGCTGCTCTGGAAGTGGACTTTGAAGCAGGTACAGACGGCCTGGTTGGTGTTGAGGATCTTGCAGTAGAACTTGTTGTAGGTGTAGAAGATCTTGAAGGAACAGTGGGCTTCGACGAAGACAACGTGCCACGGGAAGTAGGTGTGGCAGATCTTGAAGGTTTAGATGCTGTATTTGATGTTGTTCTAGATGTTGTCATCGTGGCTGTTTTGGACTGGTTCAGCGAGTGTTTATTAGATGCCGAGGTAAAAGTAGATCTAGATGTTGAGCCCAAAGTTGGACGCCCAGTTGGTGTTGCAGGTCTTGATCCATGACCCCCAGATGAAGAAGGCCTAGATAGACCACCACTTGAGGCATTCAAACCTGGAGATGAAGCTGGTTGTCTGGATAACATATTGCTCCTTGAACCAGGCTCAGGCTGGGGATTTGCAAGCTTCACCCACAAAAATAAGTTGCAGTACAAATCAGTTCATCAATTCTATAGACAAATTTAAATAGTCCAATTACAAGGCTGCAAATAAATACAATTCAAGAAGCATCACATTTTCATTCATGTCCCTGACAAAAACTGCAGAGATGGAAGAATTAGAACACTAATTGAAATATACCTAATGAATCAGTTTATATCGTGTTTAACAGAAATCAATAATATCTACATTTTCACTTTCAGAAATTAAAAATGATCTCTCAATCACTTTACATTAGTTGTAGCACACCTATTGAGAGGATACTTGAATTTATTTATGCAATTAAAATAATGAACGCTATCAAAGAATACATAAATAAATGGTCTATATTTTTCAAGAAATGTCCTTTGCCTCTGACAAACCAGAACTAGTTAAAGAAAATCTAGTCCTCAGTTTGTTTCTTCCACTAAGTCGATGGAAATTAATAGAAGATATTGGCCACATGATATCTGTGAATTACTTAATTTACAGTGCTTATTTGCCTTCAATCCACAAGAAGAATGGCATTGGCAACTTTTGTAATCAATTCTGAGTACTTACAGGAGACTGCACTGAATTATTGAAGATTAAGCCTATGTTTGACTCATGTTTATAAACATTCAAATCACTTTTTATCGACACATTTCGTGGGATCCACAAGCATAACCTACCTACCTACCCATCACACATTTCTATCTATATATACACAACACCGTTTATGAACTTTCCTAACATGCTTTAAGCTGGTTTTACTTGCACATTATGAATATTTGAACTCCTATTATGCCTGAAGTACTGCTAACATCACATCTTGACCAATATTTAAGAATATGATCATCACCATTTGAAGTGCAGTATGGATATAAAAAGAAAGACATCAAAAGAAGAAAAGAATAATAATTTTGCCTACTCTAGATTTTAGTGCAGTGGGGCGGGCTTTCGGAGTTCCCAGCTGGCTCATAACAGTTTTCTGTGATTCCATCTCCAGTGAAGGAAAAAGAGGAGTACCGGGAGGTGTTAAAAGCCTGAAAACATAACAAAACATAACTACACTACAATAATAAAGGACTTTGAACCATCTTGCGAATAATCATAGTGAAAGTTGCAAATCCAGCTAAGAAAAATTATTTGTGATTGTATTGATAAGCAAACAGGCTACGTAACTCTAATAGGAAATATGACATTTAGGAAAAAAGTATGAGGAAGACAAATTACTAAAGTAATACTTCAGCTTACCTTAATTATAAGTAATGAGCATAAAATAATGTTTGAACTTGAATTGATTTCACATGAAGCAAATCTGGATGAGCTTTAAGAAGAGGACTAACTTGCCACTTCTCTATGAATTATTATTAACTTACTGAGATGAGCTCTACGAATGCTAAAACATGTCTCCAGATTGACTTGTTCAGCTAACGAACCGATTTGAATGAGCTATTTTCAGGTAGCTTGTTAACATTTTTCAGCTCTAGGGGAGTGAAATGCCAACATCATCTATGCTCATTGGTTAAGGATCAGTTGCAAAGCTTTGATAACATAATCGTTGGTTCCTTAAACCACGTCCCTCTTCAATAATGATAAAACATAAAAACAGAAGTCACTGAATTATTGATTAACTGTTCAACTAATCTTACCAACAGAGTAAGACAAAAATCACAGGCACAGATTATGAATTGTAGTTCACTGATTAATAGATACTACTCATGTGCTCACATACCTAAGGCACTCGAGAAAGAAGAGACAGACACTTCCATTACCAAACGCACCAAAGAAAACAGAGACAGTCAAGTAGGCAGGGACAGATACTTTCATTCCAAAGCTAATGATATAACTATCCACACTAGTTAACAACAAAAATTGAAATTGTCACAATGGGAAGAAATAATAAACCATAAGTTCTTTTAATGATTACCATTCATAATCGTTTTTATCATTGTCTGAATTGAGAAAATCATCAGCACCAATTTTCCGAACAGGTGCAGGTACAGCTGATGTTATATCAAATATTGGAGAACAACCAGCTCTCGACCCTGCATATTGAGATAATAATAATACTTATGTTAGAAACCCATATTAACTTAAGCACACCAGCTTCCAACGAATAAATTACAAGGGTATTTCTTTGATTTGTTTTTCTTCATCACTCCGTAGCCTAATTACTACAAGAATCTAAGATGTCAGCGCTATTACCGGATTAAAAGGCTTATCTAATTATCTATTAACACAGAAAGACATAGAGTCAAGTCAAATGGTTAAAAAATTCCCAGAATAAAATCTAACAAATATAATCACCAGTCACAAAAAAAAAAAAAAAAACTTCAATCATGCAGAAATCACCATATGCTATAATACAAATGCAAAAAGACATTAAAATTCGAACTTCTAATTTAATACCAGGTGGAGAATCAAGCTCGTCAGAGTTCTGAAGAAGAAGAAGATTATTCAGTTCCTTATCGCGTTTTCGCATCTCGCGAAACAATGCTAGGTCCTCATCCTTGGTGTCCTTCATCATTGATGTTCTCAGACTACCCATTTTCTCCCTCTCCGGTGCCCTAAAGCTCCGATTCATGCCAACAGATTACGGGGGAAAAAGACTCACCAAAACTTAAAATAACCCTCAATTATTCAGAAACATTCGAAATCATTCAAATTCAAAAAACCCTAGTTTTTTTCCTTATATGCAACGAAAAATGACGTCGTGAGTCGCAGATCCAAGAATCGACCTTCAATGCCTCAAAGTACGAAAACATAATTCAGCTGAAATCAGTCAGCACTGCAGAAAGAAGTGTAGTTGTTGGAGGCTATTTTTCAACCAAGACGGAGAAATATACAGAATATAATGTACCCTTGTGCATATAGAGCTGAAATGATGTGAAAAGCGGTGAAAAAAGAAGTAGCAGTGTGTGTGATTGGGAGAGAATATATGAATAATTTCAGGATATTGGCATTTTAGTTCTGAGAAATGAAATTGGAATTCTTTTCAGGTATTAGAATTGGGGAAGAGAGAGAAAGTGGAAGTGTATAGCGAGTGGGGTAGCAATTGGGCTGTTTTTCATCTCTGTTAAAAATTACGTTATCAGAGACTTCCGACTGTTCTGCGTTTCTTACGAAACTGACCCAACACTTTCTGATTATTTTTATTAAGTCACTAAAGTTTGTACAAATTTTCAAGTTTGTCATCATATTTTTTTTCTAATCTATTTAGTCACTAAAGTTTACAATGAATTAATCGATTAAAATTTTTAATTTAAAATCTAAGTAACGTGCGCTAAGTGCCAAGTTCAACCAATAAACATGATTTAGGCCTGTTACAAATGTGAACTAATCAGTCTAATAATATAATCGAGATCTAATCCAAATCATCATATAAAATCTTGACGATTCAATCATTTACTTTTTCAATCACCTCATCGACATGATCGCAAGTTATACTGTGCGTGGTTTCAAGAAAAATTCCAAGGGCATGTTTGGTAACAATTAAAATCCAATTTAAATTGAAAATACGACCGTTATTGGGTCTCACCCGTCTAATAAAAGTCAACAATAACGACTAATTTTTCAATTTTAATCTGATTTTAATCTCTACCAAACAGGCTCCAAATTATGACATCCCGATTATACTACGTGTACCTAACAAGTTACATAATTTTGAGTAATGTTATTCATGCCACTGGAATTACAACTTCAGTCAAGATGGCATTAATGTGGAATTAAATGATATGTGAAATTAAATAAGTCCTTTAATTTTATCTTTCATTTAACCTATTATTTAAATCTACCTAGATTGGGGTTGTAATCACAGTGATAATGAATAACCTTATTTCATAATTTTTTATCGAATTAACGAGTAGCGGCCTCCTATTGAAGGCGCATATGTAACATATTAGGTACAAATAGATTTGTCCTTAAATTTAAGGATGTTTGGCACCCATTAATTTTTTTTCTTTTTTAATTATAATCATACATTTCCAAATAAAATAATATTAAACACAAATATAAAAATTTTCATTTTTTTTCAATCACACATTATTCTATCAATCATTATTCCAAAATTTATAAGTTTTCAAAAATGGGTGCCAAACACATGTTAATCGAACGATTATATTTTTCACTCTCATTCTTCAAATCTTTAACCACGGTTTTATCGAGTGTGACACCGTTGGATTGGATTTATGGGAATTCTATCAAAGAAAAGAAAAATGTGAAATTTTGAAGAAGCAATGTCAACGTCTTTGAAAAATGTCATTGTAATTTTCTCGGAAAAGAAACGAAAACAGAGAAGAGAAAGTATATTATTAATTATGTGTTTTAGTACGAACGAATGCAGGGTGTTACAAAAGGGGTTGCGATGCCTGTCTAGCTAAGCCTAAAAATTTACTCTTTGTTTGATCTTCATTTTTTTTTATTTTTTACAATTGCACATTTTTCATTAAAATAATATTACACACAATTCAATTTTTTTTTTCATTTGTAACAACACATTCTCCATCAATTTACTATTCAAAAATACATTTTTGTTAGTCATAGTTAGAGCGTGTTTGGTAGAGATTAAAATCGGATTAAAACTGAAAAACTAGTCGTTATTGTTGATTTTTATTAGACGAGTAAGGCCCAATAATGACCATATTTTCAATTTTAATCGAATTTTAGTTGTTACCAAACAGGCTCTTAGTAATAAATAGTACTTAATCAGATTGTCACGAAAATGAGACTCAAACATGCCCTAAATAAGTAAATTCTAGAGGGAATAATATTTTTGTTAGTCAGAGTTAGTAATAAATAGTACTTAATCAGATTATCACGGGGGAACATTTTACTTAAAAAGAACATATTTATTATTTAGGAAGAAAAATGAACTTAAATATAAGTTTTCACTTACTTTTAAATTGACCCAAACACGAGCAATAAGAAGTCTAGGTACGTGATTCTTGCAGTTCCCATGTGAGCATCGGTAATTACATTTGTCTTTTTCTACTTTAAGAATCTTATAATTGATTATGTTTGTGTTGGTGGATTTGTGTCTTTGAGGAAAACTACATATCCTCACTAAAAGTCACAAAGATCAAAAAGTTATAACTAATTTTTCCCTTTTTTCTCAATTATTTTTAAAGAAACAAAGATGCTTGACTAAAATACTCTTAAAAATATGTCACATGCATTACACATGTCTTATATATGCATGGACAATTGTATGGATCGATAAATTTATTTGTCTTGATCTTACAAAGAACTATGTAATATTGAGCCCGTTTTTGAAGAAGGATATAAATAGTGGTATAGTTCGAGGACCCAAGAAAGCGGGGTAGAGAAGAGGGGTTTGGACTTGCTTAAGCATATTTTGTGAAGTGTAATTTTATCTTATTTTGTGAAGAGTTTGATTATTAAATACCTACAAACTATTATACAAAATACGTATGATTTTGATCGTGTTGGATTATTTTGTTAACTAACATAATCATAGTTGATTCGTTTAATGCATACAATAAAAGTATATTTTTTTAAAATAATATGGTTGAGATCCATGGACTTGTTCTTTTATACAGTATGTTTGAGCCACATTATTTTGAAAGAATGTATTTTGGAATATTAGATTGATGGAGAATGTGTGGTTGAAAAAGAAGGAAAAGTTATTGATGTGATGAAAAATATTATTTTATTGAAGAATATGTGGTTAGGAATGAGTAGAATAATGAGAATGAAAATTTTAATGTG
>CAIGRS010028608.1:0-13861 GCA_903798395.1 Fraxinus floribunda
AACCCACAACCCGACCCAACCCGATAAACTTAAGTTTGCCGACCAACCCAACCCAAGAAAAAAATGGAAAAAAATCGACCCAACCCGGTCGGGTTGGGTTGGGTTGGGCGGGTTGATCGAGTTGGGCGGGTTTTTGCCCACCCCTATTTATCACACATTGAATGTGAATAAAAAACTAGAAGATAATCTTTCCTTTAAAAAGAAACATTATGATGGTAAAAGTCAATGTTGTGCTTACTAGTAAAAATATGTGGACATCAATTTAGTTCAAAGTTTTTAAAGAATATAAAATCATTTTTTCCCTAATTTCGGATCGGATTATCGAATCGGATATCTGATAACATAGCGAATCGGATATGGATTTAACAATCAAATATCCGTTGGATTATTGGATCGGATAATTTTCTTAGAGGATCGAATCGGATAGGAAGATTCAATCCATTTATAGTCGTACAAGTAATACGTTAAGAAAGATGGATAATAACAAAGTAACAATCTCGAGGAGCTTGAAACTTTAAAGCTCACTTAGCAAGCTCAAGCAGTTTTTAAAATTGGCAATAACAAAGCAACAATCTTGAAGAGCTTTGAAACTTTAAAACTCACTTGGCAGGCTCAAGCAATTTAAAATTTGGCAATAAAAAAGTAACAATCTCAAAGAGCTTGAAACTTTAAAGCTCACTTAGCAAGTAAGAGCAACTTTAAGAAAATCATGATTGTACCAACTCGAGGAATATTCCCGAGCACAAATAACTAAGTTACAAACTTAAGGATGCTAAACACTTTTTACGATAATGTAGTTGAGTACATACAGCTCGAGGAACAAGCAAAATCTGAATGCTTGAGTATTGAAGTTGATTTCTCGAAGCAAGACTTACAGATGCTTGCGAAGGGCAAGACTTTGATGTGCTTCTCGGCGTAAGGCATTGAAGTGCTTGCACTGGGATAAATCTTATATGTACTTGCGCGACAAGAATTTGATGTGCTTGCACGGGGAAAGGCTTTGATGTACTTGCACGGGGCAAGGCTTACAAATGCTTGTGCAGGGCAAGACTTTGATGTGCTTGCAAAGCTTTAGGCCATTTGAGACACAAGAATAAACTTTATTGCGATAGAATCTTGACTCCAAATAATCAAAACAAACCTTTCTTAATTAAAAATTGAACATAGGCACGCAAGCCCGACCAAGTGAAAAGTAAAAAGACGCGGCCCGACAAACCAAAGAAAAGAGCAAAAAGAAAAACTAATAGGTAGAGTTAAAACAAACTACTTGTAATAAATCTTCAAGTTATTAGAATTTCAAAGCCTGGGGAGTGGTCTTCCTGATGTGTCTCTTAGGCTTCACGCTATTTTGCTGACTTATCGTATGATTTCAAAAGATTCTTCCCACCTATGTCCCAGCTTGCTCGTGGCATGTCCAGCTACTTCGACCCTTTTTAATACGAGATATCCAACTCTGAACCTTATGGACCTTACCCTGCTATTGAAGTGTCTGGCTGTTCTATTTTGGTAAGACGCAACCTTTATGGCAACTGTTTAAGGTGTCTATCATGTGCTTCTTAGAGTCGGCTCAAGTCTCATGAGGCTCAAGAGTCTGATTTCAACTGGAAGGGTAGCCTCTATACCGAACACCAACATGAAATGGGTCTCACCTGTTGTTGTTTTGTGAGATTTCTATATGTCCACAGTATAGAGGATAGTTCATCGGACCAAGCAAATCTACCTCCCCGATCCTTGTTCGAAGGCCCTATAATATAATCCGATTTATAACCTTAGCTAGGCCGTTGCTTTAAGGATGTAAAACTGATATCAGGCAGTGGTTAATCCCCAAGTTGGTGCAAAAATTTCTGAACTGTGGGTTATCAAATTATCTCCCATTATCAGTTATGAGATCTTGGGTATTTCAAACTTGCAAACAATGGACTTCTAAATAAATGACCTAACCTTGGGCTCTGAAATAGTTGTCAGGGGCTCAACCTCTGCCTACTTAGTTAAGTACTCCACAGCTATGGCGATGAGCTTCAATTAAACTTTGGCCAATGGGAAAGGTCCGAGGATATCCACGTGCCCACTGTTAGAATGGGGCTGTACAGTAAATGAAGGTGAGGTCTTTGGTCGGAGAATGGATGACGCTACCGAACTTCGACACTTGTCACATTTCTTAACATATTCTACGGCATCTTTCGTTATTGTAAGCCATAGTACCCATATCTTATATGTTTAAAGGCTAGAGCCCGAGCTCCTTGATGGTTTCCACATACACTTCCATGGACTTCCGCCTAGGCTTGGGACGATTCTGAAGGTTTGAGGCACTGAAGGTGTGGAAGAGTAAAACTTCGATGAAATAAGACTCCCATAATCATGTAATTCCTTAGTACTCGAGATCGGAGGCTAATTGCTGACCACAGATCCTGTGGTAAATTCCTATTAGTTATAAAATCAACTAAATCTGACGTGGACTGTTCTATCTAGACCACCAACTTCCATAAAGATAAGTTTAGACAAGGCATCGACCTTGCAGTTATCGGTTCAACCTATCTTTATGATTTTACAACTATTGAACTGCCTTTAAAGATCATGAACTCTTAGGCAAAATAAGCTCATATTTTATATTTTCTTTCAAATGTCCCTTCAATTTGGCCAACTACAAGTTGTGAATCGCTGAAAAATTTGATGTATTCAAGCTCAAGATTATGGCAAGCTCTAGAGCAATGACAACTGCATCGTACTTCGCCTCATTGTTCGTAGCTTCAAATTCAAATCAAAGTACACATTGTTTTTCTACGTGTTTATCTGGGCTGGTGAATGACTCATGCACCTGACCCCCCAGGAGTTGGATGTTCTATCTACAAATATCTCTCATGTGTCCATAGTGGAAGTGGTCAGGTTATCTCCTGGACACTAAGATCTTGAGGTGAGTTCTGCTATGAAGTCAGCCAATACCTGTGCCTTGTTAGAGGGTCAGGGCTTGAACTCTATGTCAAATTCACCAAGTTCAATAGCCCACTTCAATAGTCTACCAGATAAATCGGGCTTCTGGAGTATTTGCTAGAGTGATTGATTCATGAGCGCCACAATTGGATGAGATTGAAAATATTGTCGCAGTTTTAGTGCTATCACTACCAAGAGAAGATCAAGTTGTTCAGCTAATGTATACATGGTCTCTGTATCAAGTAATACCTTGCTCACGTAGTAAATTGCTTGTTGAGCTTTGTTGACCTCTTTCACCAACACACCACTTAGTGTATCTGCCAAGTATAAAAATATCTCCAGGTTCTGGTTTTGTGAGAACTGGCGGGGTTCTCAATGTTTGTTTGAGTTCTTGGAATGCCTTCTCAAAGTCTTCATTCCACTTAAAGTTTTGATTTCCCCTGAGAACTTTAAAAAAGGGAAAACATTTATCCGCTGCATGAGACATGAACCTGTTCAAAATGGCGATCCAACCTATTAGTTTTTGTACCTCTTTCTTGTTCCTAGGAGACTCCATGGACATTAATGCCTGTATTTTGTTCGGATTGGCCTCAAAAGCGTACTTTGCTGGATTTAATTTCATATTATTCTCTCAAAGGGTAGAGAATACTTTCTCAAGATTAGCTATATGTTGGTCAACTTGTTTGCTCTTGGCTAACATGTCATCGACATAGACCTCAATATTTTTTCCAATCAACTTAGCAAAGATTTAGTTGATAAGCCTCTGGTAAGTTGCCCTTACATTCTTCAACTAAAACGATATGACCCTGTAATAATATATGGTCGAGTCAGCCATGAAAAATATTTTTTCTTGGCCTTCCTCAACCATGAGGATCTGGTGATATCTAGAAAGTACATCGAGGAAGCTGTACAATATGGCCCGACATGTTGTCTACGAGGTTGTCAATCCAAGGTAGGGGATAACTGCCTTTCGGGCATGCCTTTGTTAAGATCAGTAAAGTCAATACATACTCTCAATTTGCCATTGGACTTCTTGATGAGAACAACGTTGGCGAGCCATTTAAGGTATTGAACTTCCTGAATAAACTATGCACTTATTAATTTACCAATCTTCTCCCGTATGACTTTACGGCGCTCTGGTGCAAATTGTCACTTCCTTTGCTTGATTGGTTTAGCTCATGGGCTAATATTAAGTTCGTGCACCGCTACCCTGGGGTCTATCCCAGGCATATTCTCAACCTTCCAGGCGAAGACAATAGTATTGCAGGATGGGCAGCTAATGTTAATGAAATGATAAAGAAGTACGTGGTGGTAAATATGGCACATTAAATGATCTCCTTTATTGGGATAAATGAAGCTCATCAATAATTCTTGCACCGACATAAAATAGAATTTAAAAAAGTACGATTGATCTCAAAACCCTATCATTATATAATGTAGGTAACTTCAACATAGGGGTGTTAAGTGGGGGATTCGCTCATCGGCTCGTCCCGTAAACTAGTCGAGCTGGCTCGACTTAAGTCCAAATGAGTTACAAAAACGAGAATATTAGTGAAAACCTCGTACAACCCTTGTCGTCTAGCATGAGTTGGTTCGAGAGTCACTGCCAAGGCGAGCTTAGTCTTTCTTCCGCTCTCGCTCTAAATCTTTAATTCATAGCATCAGCTCTCACCGCTCTTCTTAAGTGTTAGATTGAATTTTTATTTAAAAGTCTCTATTTGTTATTGCATTGTTATAATGCGTATTTTACGTAATGTCTAGTTCGTCATCATCTTTTTTCAAAATACATATATATTCTGATTTACCAAATTTTCAAAGATCCAACGAAAATGTTTGTTGTGTTACAATGTCGGGAAATGGTATGTATATTTGATAGCATTATACCTTGAGGATGAAAATTGAAATCTTAAAAAAAAAAAAAAAAACTATTTGCTATTAAACACAGTACATCAAATGAAGCTTATCGTCATGTTGTATAGGTTATTGCACAATTTTTAACAGATTTTAATTTGATAAAAAATATTTAGATTATCATGTATCAGTTCTGTTCTCCTGCGCTTGGAGCGCAGGAGAACTTTGTACACTTTGCCTTGAAAAAAGGCAAGGCAAAGCTGGCAATTTTTTTTTTTTTTTTTGTTTGTCTTTTGTTAAACTTTTTTTTATTTATAAAATCACGTTTGGTATCGAAAATCTAAATCAAAATTAACAATTAACTTTAATAACATATTTCATGAAATCCATAATTTTTTAATTTTTATCAAAATTTACTAAAAAATTTGATTTTAATCTCTACGAAACGGGGGCAAAATCAAAATAAATTTGAATTTCGATAACATACGTAAATTTTAAAAAATCTCAGACGATCGTACGCTAATCGAATCTACAAATTACTTATGTTATTTCTAAACTTAATTCAAGAACTACGTTATGGACATATCGAATAGTCCAAACAGATATCGAAAATAGTCAAGAATACGTCAAACGTGAGTCTAAAAAAGACGTCTAATAATTGGACATAAATTTTAAAAATTCTCCGACGATGGTACGCTAATCGAATCTACAAATTACTTATATTATTTCGAAACTTATTTCAAGAACTACGTTATGGACTTATCGAATAGTCCAAACAGATATCGAAAATAGTTAAGAATACTTCAAACATGAGTTTTAACAAAAGACGTCTAATAATTGTCGGAGAATTTTTAAAAGTTACAGCAAAAGCTACTTCGACGAATGGTAATTTTGCTACGGTTGGCCGTTTTGCACGCCGCTAGTGAGGGGAGAAACTAAATCGTGAGCACTTTGAAATGTTATTAAGAATGTAATATTTCAACTTTCTTTGACATACCGTAATAATCTCACAAGATTGAGACAAAAATAAGAAAAACGTTTATATATTTTGGAACGGCACACTTCGACGAGTGGTAATTTTTGCTACAGTTGACTGTTTTGCACGCCGTTAGTGAGGGGAGAAATTAAGTCGTGAGCACTTTGAAATGTTATTAAGAATGTAATATTTCGATTTCGTTTGACATATCGTAATAATCCAGTAAAATTGAGATAAAAATAAGAAAAAACGTTCATATATTTTGGAACGGCTTACTTCGACGAGCCGTTTCATACACCGTTAGTGAGAGGAGAAACATTTACAGATTTTTAAAATTTACGTATGTTATCGAAATTCAAATTTATTTTGATTTTGCCCTCGTTTGGTGGAGATTAAAATCAAATTTTGATAAAAATTAAAAAATTATGGATTTCATGAAATATGTTATTAAAATTAATTGTTAATTTTGATATAGATTAAAATTTAGATTTCATTCGATACCAAACATGATTTTATTAAAAAAAAAAAAGTTTAACAAAAGACAAAAATAAAAAAAAATTCGCCAGCTTTGGCAAGGCAAAGCGTACAAAGTTCTCCTGCGTGTATGGTTAACAATAGTATTTGAGGGTATCTGTTGCAATAAATTTTTCTTTTCATTCAGAAAGAGTGTTCGAATATAACTGTTATGTTGACTCTTTACTATCTATGATACAATCAGCTGCTTACACACAGAAATATCATTTAGGCTGTGTTTGAGGCCATTTTTTGTGAAAAAGAAAATTGTAATAGGATTTCCTAGGGAACGTGTGATTGAATAGTAAGAAAAAAATTTGATTTACATTCAAAATATTTTATTAAAAAATGTGGTAATGAAATGAATTTGAAAAAAAAAATGAATTTTTAAAAAATGAAGCTCAAATAGCGGCTTAGGTAAATTGAGAAATACAAAATCGAAAGTATGGAGTCGTAATCACTCTAACCAAATTTTTTTCATATTCTCCAAAAAAATATTTATAAAGTTCAATTTTTTCACATAAATTTTGAATATGAATTATAGTAGTCTTGAAACGTTGATTCGTTATAGAAACGAAATAACAAAATTTTGTTATAAATTTTAAAATGAAATTGCTTTGACTCATGATGAATAGAATGTATACATTTTATTTCATAGTCTATGCATTGTGACTCTTGTTTCTTACGTTTGTGTTTTGTTATACTCTCGTTATCCCAAGTATGTGTCGCGATGAAAAATACTTTCAAAAATATTTTCCGACTCGTACATATTATTATTTTTTTAGCTTCTATGTTGATCCTCGTTTCAAATTCCGTGAGGCTAAACATTGCTTTCAATTAATTAAAAACTATTCCGTGAGTTCTTACATGAGACGAGACATTATTAGATACCGACTTTTTTAATTTACTTCAATAGTGAAGTGCACGACGATATCAATATCTGTATTATCTAGTATAGCTTCGTACTTGTTAATAGCACTCACAACGTTATAAACACTTATAGATCTGTGGTCTATCATGATAAATCAAATGTTAGATCGAAAACCATTATGTGACTTGGTCAACATTAAAATCTGAATAGAAGCACAAGTTTTTATACACTATTGCTTCTAGAATGTGAATGTGGGCTTCCACCCTCTTTTCAGATGTGCCATTCCAGACTATTAAGTTAGTATTTTAAGTATATTTTGTTTCTTTATTCTTTATTAAATTGTATTTATTACATTTTCTTATACACAAAATCTGTATACAAAATATTACTTGTGTATAATTTAAACTCCTCCTACATATCATGTAATTGGTCCCAAACCCTAATAATCGAGGAGTTTTTTTTTTTTTTTTTTTTTTAACAAAACCGAATTTTCTTACAAATTTATGTCATTATTGTACTTCTGGATAAAAATGTTAATTTTTAATTTTTGAAAAACAAAAAAAGTAATTTGAAAGAGGCAAGCCAGCTTGCTCTCGACTTGCCCATATGCAAGCACGAGCTGACTCACATGGATCAAATTGAGCTCGATAATGAAGCCTAGCAGCTCAACTCGATACATTGAATATCCATACCTCAGGTTCATAATCATTATGTAGGGGAGATGGCCGAGTGTATGATGGACATCTTGTTGGAAGCTCTGTTCCTAACACCAAACAAGCCAAGCCTCCTTCTTTGCTTTCTTCCAATAGAGTCTAAGGCAAAGTGGTTCGTATGCCTAAACACAATTCTCGCCTAAAACTACTTTAACTCATGTTTGATTTCATTAAAATTATAATTCATTTTTTTTCTCTATTTTTATTAGTCATAGATTTTTCAATAAAATAATATTACACATAATTTTAAAAAAAATAAAATTAACCACATTTAAAAAGAAAAAAAAAAAAAAAAGAGTATTGCAACCATACAAATTTCAAATAGTGGCCGAAACTTTGAGGTCCGAGTTAAATCATTTGTACTTTTCAACTTATTATATTACCTAATTGTCAAATCAAAAAAGTTGTCCTAGCCTCTTATGTTTTCTACTAAAGAATAAACTTGCCATGGATGACAGGGTCGTTGGCCGGTACCCACGAGAACCGCGGTGGCTAATTTACATGGTCGTTTTCCCACTTTAACTTCCAAAATTTGGTAATGCTTGAGTTTTGACTGCCCTTCTATTTTTGTCTCAGGACTTTCACAAGTCAAAAATTAAAAAATTATTTAAATACAATAAATCATGTAGTGTGAAACCAATTCTTTGACCTATTTTTTGGCAATCGAAACAAATTCTATCTCCAATCGTAACAAATTATATTCCTTTAATGAATAATTTCCATTGAAAATAAAGTCAGACGAATACCAAAAGATCCAAAAATTTTATATTTTTCAGATGGAAAATTATACCAAACAAACACAATTAATTGACAATTCCAACCAAAACAAGTTCTAGACAATTCAATTTTCCGAAATTCATTTTCTTTGCACCCAATTCCATTCTTTCAATCAAACGGACCTTTAGGTCTTTTTGTTTGAGACGTTCCTTGAACCCACCCTATAGCCAGCTAGGTCCTTTTTTAGGTTAAAAGTCAATAAACCCACTAAGCTTAATACACATAAACGAGTTTAACATGTGGTAGGAGTATAGTTTCTTTTTTTAATAAAGTATTATATGATGGTAGTTGAAGCACACACGTGTATTACGAGTATTGCTTTTGTTAGAATAAAACAATTCATATAAACTATATATATTTGGACGGAAATGACTTGTTAAGGTTAAAGGGTCTTTCCAAACCTGGCTTCCTCCGAGGAAATCAGTTTGCTTATTCTAGTACCCACAACAAAAAAGAACCAAGGGGTGGCAATTTTCATTTTGCAAAAGTCCAAATTTATGTTGACAAAGGGCATGAACGAAGGAAATTTTCATATGAAAAATCCGTTGTCCATACTATTAACAACCATGACTGATAAAGAAATTTGATCTCGAAGGTAGAGGAGCCCAGTTTGGCCCCTTTTGAATTTCATTAAAATTCATTATTTGCCAAAATTTTCAACCACATGCGAGCCCCATGTGTCTATTCCAATGACATCGTAGTTGACGTCTGGAATTGGTGGTCAATAATAATCAATAAAAATTTTTACATTAGAGAATTAAAAGACCATAATACCCCTACAAACATTAGGTGCCAAAACAGAGCTATGCATTGGGGAGGGGGAGGGGGAGCGGGGGGTGGTGGAATTTTGTAATTTGTCAGGGAAAGTGGTGGGTGGTAATGTCTTTACATTGTCCAACGGTTCATTAGATATTGATATCCTTTCCCAAGTGATTAGATAGGGTGCAGACATAACCCTCACTGTTGTCAAAAAGGTTGAGTTTAAAACTGGTTAAAAATTAAATTAAAGAGAGATAAAAGGGCCAAACTCGGGCTTAGGTTACTCTTGGATAGATGTATTCTCAATTCGATTTTCACTTTCTTGCTTAAATAGTAATATTTGTATAGTTTAAAATATTAGACTAAATTATCATTTAATATCGTATCTGAATTTCAAGTTTCGCATAATTTATAAAAACTCTAAAATCTCAATTTTTTGTGGGAAAATAAATGTCAATATTAATCACAATTTTCACGGTCCTATAACTTTTCAACCATACATTTCAAAAACTTATATCACAATCTACTAAAAATCTAATTTTAACCAAACACACATTTACTGTCAAAACATGCCTTAGATATTTTGAAATATTCCAATGTGTATTTCCTAGAAAAATATTGCCCCGTTTGATCTATATTATTATCTCATTAAATGAAATATGGCCGTTATTCATCACATCAATATTTAAAATCAAATTTTCTATCTCTTGTGTGGACCCCAATAACGACTATATTTTTCATTCCCATTTTACAATAATTTGGCTCAAACATGAGCATAATACTTATTCTATATTGATATATAACAAGTACAAAATATAATACTTATTCTATCACTAAGTAGATCGTACAATACTAGACACAACATTTAGTACTATGCACTGATACTTCCTAGAAATACTAAGTAGTTTGTCCCTCGACCATCAAAAGTAACCTCCCGACAAAAAAAGATACAGCATGGAAAACCGAAAAGGTGTAAAAATCATCAAAGAGCCAACTAAAAAGCATGTTTGTCCTTGCTTCTTCTGCAAAGAAGAGGCTTATTTTGATAGTATCACGCTTGATATTACTCAAAAGGTGGTTCTAAGTGAAGCCAAACATGATTTATTATTCTCATTATTTATATGTATATATAGTCATTCAGTTTGTTATTAGAAGTTCCATAGATCAAAAGATGATTGAGAAAAGTTTCCCCCGTTATCTTCATTGCCATGGTCATCTTCATTGTTGTCATCGTCTTTGAATGCAAAATTTGGTGGAATGTACATTTCATCTGGCTCAGGAAATAAGCCAAAATCTGTAACATTACCAGCATCATTTGTATCTAACGTGTCCAAGAATGACCAATCGATCGAGTCCGTTGTTCTGGCACCCTCCGAGTTCGACGACGGGGATGCATCCTCTAATTCTGCCCAAGATAAAATTTAAATAAAGCAAACGAGTACTTTGTTTTTATGTCTAATAACTAAACCTTTTAAATTTGATAAAAAGGTGAATCTAAAGACAAAAGTAATGTAAATAAATTGATCCTGTCTCTAACAAGTTACGGAAGTACCTGTTGGTGGCTGCTGAGTAGTGCTGCTACTGTTATTAGCATACTGTTGAGCAACAACTTGTATTTCCGCCGGCGTGAGTGATTGTCCGCCGGCAATGTTTGGCGGATCATCTGGGAAATTAAACTTCGCGCGGCAGCCTCGGAGGCAGAACAGGGCGGCGTCAAACGCCTTGGCCGCCTTCTCAGCCGTGTCGTAAGACCCTAACCAAATCCTTTCCCGGCTGTTGGGAAGCCTTATTTCCGATACGTATTTCCCCCACTTTCGCTTCCTAACACCCTTATACTTTAACTGATCATTCCCAGTTTGTGAAGAAGACGATACATCCTTGTTCTTATCCATTTTGTTGGATCAAATCTTTTGATTTATTAAGGTTAAAATTACTTGTTTTTGGCGGCTTATTCATTTCGAGTATATATATGTTTGTGCACAGACCACGGTCCAGCTGCTGCTGCTTGTATCATGAAATGGAGTCTTGGTTAGCGTGTTGAATGAATCTTAATGGAAGTCTGAGCGTTGAAATAGCGTATGATTCGTAGAGGGTGTGTTTAAGGTGGGAGTGCGGGGTGGGTTGGATGAACGAGATAATCGATGATGACGTGAAAAAATAGTGGTACGACGTGGTAAGGTCAAAAAGTACCCTAATGTGCACGTGGATATTTGTTTTTTTTCTATAATTTTTCTTTTTTAATGTTAAATATATAAAGATTCGATTTTGTACGAACTTTAAATTTTATTTACACACTTCGTAAAAATTCACGTTTACTGTACATATATTATTTGGACATTTTGTAGGACCCGTAACTTAGCAACACTTAAAAGCACGATGGCATATCTTACATATTCAAGTTTACGTGTCCAGAAATCTTTTCGTGTCTTTTTTTATTTGGATATAAAAGTAATACATATTCTCTTTTATATAAAAAAAAAATATTGTCTCTACTACTTATAATTAGTTTATAATCCTGATTAATTTTAGAAATATTCAAACATATAGATATATAAAGAGGGAATTCACGGGCGAGCTTAATTATTTTTAATTTAAATTTTTTAGATGTACTTTTTGAACAAGTTAAATTTTACTTTTTGAAAAAAGTGAATCTCACTTTCTAAATACTTTTTAAAAACTACCAAACATATAATGTCCACGGTTATATTTTGATCATTGAATATGTAGTTCTTTTTCTTCTTTCTTTATTTTATTTTATTTTTTGTTGGGAACATACGATATGAGATTGTTTGCCACAAGCAATTTGTAGGTCTATCATAGGGTGAGCCCTAGCAATATATGTGATCTACAAATTAGGAATCAATGTCCCACAATCCACTATTTTTATCTAAGAAAAAATTGGGAAGGGTTCACTAACCTTGCAATAAGTGTGGTTGTGGATTCTTGGATTGTCACATGTAAATTTAGGTCATTCTGTGATAGAAATATTCAATGTCGACGTTAAAATTTTGTACAATTTAAAGTTGGAAGGTAAAAAAAACTGTCAAATCACTTAACATCCAACTTTGAATTACACGAGTCATATGCAATTTTAAAGTTTATATTGACGATTTTTGTCACGAATAGATCCATCTTTACAAATTTAAATAGGTTAAGGAGTCCACCCAGAATTTTTCCTTTTATTTATCCATCAACTATGTTCTCGTAGTTCAAAGTAGTGGGAGGTTATGGCGGCCAATGGCAAAGTGGTAATTGATAGAGAGCGCGACATTTTGAAAAACTAAAGCTGCCTATTTTATTTAGGATCTTTATTAAGAGAACATAAAAGTAATCAATATACAAAAATACAAAAATTTAAAAAGTATTCAAAAATTACATTCCCCATGAGCGAAGAAAAAAACACAATTACTATCAAGTTAACCAAAAATATTTGAATAATACTATCTATCACTAGTTTTCGTGATATTATATGATAAGTTCAATTAAATGTGAAATTATGTAATTCATTGAATTCAATTTGTAATTTAATGTCATTAATACTGTCATCTAAACTTATGTTAAACACTAGTGATACTAAATAGCACTACTTAACAAATTTGGATAACTCATCCTCATTACCATATTTGTCTTGTTCGAACATTGTGCACAAATTTCTATGGTCGTGCGTTCGACCAAATTTTGGGTAAAAAATGGAAAATCTTCTTTTATACTCTGATTTTGGGAATGGAGGGATTACTTAAAAACTATCTTAGGTATGAAGGATACTATTTTGCCAACATAAGTATTGAAAATTAGCACTTTGGCAAATTTTATATGTTAAAAGACAAAATATGCAAAACCAACAAAAGGTTGAGGACTTAAAAAGATTGATTATAAAGGATCGGGCGAATTGCTGGAGTCACTACAAGTAAAGGACTAATTATACAAAACTTTCTGTTCCAGAATCCATTGGGGGGCCTTGTTTCTCCCTTTGGTCCCTCCAGGCCATTTATTCAAAGTCTTGTCAGAAAATTAATTGTATATTTAGCGAAAGTTTTATTTTACCAACTATTAAATACAAATGAATGTTTTTTTTTTTTTTTAAATATTTTCCCTTTCTTTCACTTTCCAACTAAATGATCTTGATTAGGGATGGCAAAATTACTCGTCCTCAACGCGTTTGACATTACCTCTTCTCAAATGGGAGGGAGAATCTTAGCCAAGGTTACTAAAAGGGACAGGTAACCAGTGGCGGACCCAGCACCCGGCAGGGGGGGCGGCCGCCCGTGCTGAGATCCGCCGGAAAATTTTTACAGAAGAGTCGAAGACGGACTGGTTCGTCTTCTCCGATTGGCTTGGGCGGCGATTGTTGGGTTGAATCCCTCTTTTCCGTTTTCTTCTTCTTTTTTTTCCTTTTGTTTTGTTATAACTTAAGTTTAGCCTTTGTGCCGTAGGTTTTAGCCCAGCCCATCTGTCATTGTTTTTTTTTTTTTT
>CAIGRS010028619.1:0-13494 GCA_903798395.1 Fraxinus floribunda
ACTAAAATGCAACTCAACACTCCCCCTCAAGATGAGGAGTATATATTCAATACTCCCATCTTGAATAATAAAAATTTAAATTTGGTTCCTCCTAAGGCCTTTGTCAATATATCAGCAACTTGATGTTGAGAGGCAATGTATAGCATTTTTACTTCACCTGCCTGAACCTTATCCCTAACCAAGTGACAATCTATTTCGATATGTTTAGTTCTCTCATGAAATACGGGGTTATTAGCTATATGGATCGCAGATTGGTTGTCACAAAACAACAAAGCTGCCTTGGATTGTTCGACCCCCAAATCACGTAGCAAGTTCTTTAGCCAACTCAGTTCACACACAGCAGCTGCCATAGATCTGTATTCAGCTTCAGCTGAAGACCTTGATACAGTATGTTGCTTTTTAGACTTCCATGATATCAAAGAATTACCAAGGAATATACAATATCCTGTAACAGATCTCCTGGTATCGCAGCAAGCAGCCCAGTCTGCATCACAATAACCTTTCAGATGTAGGTCCATCTTGCCTTCGAAAAACAGTCCCTGTCCTGATGTCCCTTTTAAGTATCTCAGAACATGATATGCTGCATCCATGTGTGGCTGCTTAGGTGACTGTAAAAACTGACTAAGTAATTGAACTGCATAGGATAAGTCAGGCCTTGTTATGGTCAGATAAAGGATTCTCCCCACTAATCTCCGATACTCACTTGCATCTGGAATATTCTCTCCGTCCTCTTTACTTAATTTTAGATTGTGTGGCAGGGGATTAGCTGCTGGTTTAGCCCCTAAGTAGCCTGCATCTGATAAAACTTCCAATGCGTATCTTCTTTGGCATATAGAAATACCTTTTGAAGTTCTGGCAACTTCAAGTCCAAGAAAATATTTAAGAAGTCCCAAATCCCTCAGCTTGAATTGGTCATTTAACTGTCTCTTGAACTTATCAATGTATGATAGATCATTCCCACCAATGATGATATCATCTACATATACCAATAGTATGGTAATTGAGCAGCCACTTTGTTTGCAAAATAATGAATAATCTGCCTTCGATTGTTTGAACCCCTGTGAAAGAATATACGAAGTGAGTTTAGCATTCCACTGTCTCGATGCCTGTTTGAGTCCATAGATGGACTTGTTCAATTTGCAAACTAACTTCATTCCATTCTCCCCCTGCTGCTCATACCCCGGTGGCATCATCATGTATACCTCTTCATTTAAATCGCCATGGAGAAATGCATTGCTGATATCCAACTGATGTAGATGCCATTGCAATTGAGCTGCCATAGCCAATACAGTTTTGACAGTAACTAATTTAGCCACTGGGGAGAAGGTCTCCTCATAATCCAATCCAGCTTGCTGGGTAAAACCTTTAGCAACGAGACGTGCCTTCTTTCTTTCTTCAGACCCATCTGCCTTAAGTTTAACCTTGAACACCCATTTACAGGCCACTGGTTTCTTGCCAGCAGGAAGCTGAACTACATCCCAAGTATGATTGGAAACTAATGCCTGATGTTCCAACTCCATAGCTTGGCACCATTCAGGGTAATTTGAAGCTTCACTGTAGGACTGGGGCTCAAATACAGTGGATAATGCCAAGGAATACTTTTGATGTGCTGCAGATAATTGATTGTAATCTAAGTGATCTGATATAGGATATATCGTACCTTTCGCATGACCTTTCTCCATAGAATCTGATTGGGGCTTAGGCACTTGAGAAGCCAGGTTGCAATGATAATCCAGAAGATAAGAAGGAGCTTTTACAATTCTATTTGACTTTCGAATAGGCAATGGAGGAGTAGGAGATGACACTGTGGGTGTAGGTATATCAGTAGGAGGTATAGAGGCAGTAGGAGATGACACTAAGGAATTGTGAGATGATGTAGAAGTGCCACTGGAAAAAGACTCTGGAGATGGAAAAGGAGGATCAAGATTTGAAGGAAATTGAGGAGCAAATAAGGTCTGAATGGGCTGTGAAATATGATCAGTTCTGGATAATGACTGAAGAAATGAAGGATGATGAAATGGAAAAATATTCTCATAAAAGGTAACATCCCTTGAATTGAAACAGGTATTGGTATGAAGATTATATAATCGATAGGCTTTCATACCATAAGGGTAACCAATAAAAATGCAAGGTGAAGCACGAGGGTCAAATTTTGTTCTGTTTCTTTTTAAGGTAGCAGCATAACAGAGGCAGCCAAATACTTTGAGATGACTGTATGACGGAGCAACTTCGTAAAGCATTTCATATGGTGATTTGTCATTGAGAATGGAGGTTGGAGTTCTATTTATAAGATGGGTTGCTGTCAGTATACAATCCCCCCAGAATTTATGAGGTAAGTTAGCTTGGAACTTGATAGCTCGAGCAATGTTCAAAATATGCTGGTGTTTCCTTTCTACTATGCCATTCTGTTGTGGGGTCTCAACACAACTAACTTGATGAAGAATCCCTTTAGAGTTAAAGAATTCAGTCATAGCAAATTCCACCCCATTATCAGATCTCAAGGTTTTTATGTTGCATTGAAAATGTGTTTGAATCAGGAGATAAAATGACTCAAGTATAGGCCTGGTTTGAGATTTGGATTTCATGAGATAAGTCCATGTCATTCTAGTATAATGGGAACCATTCAAAGAAAGAACGGAATAGGGGCCCCATATGTCACAATGGATGATGTCAAAAGCTTTAGAGGCTCGTGTTTCACTATGAGGAAAAGGAAGTCTGTGTTGTTTAGCCAATGGACAGATGGAACAATGTAAATCTTTATTGAATTTGATAGTGGGAACATACTTATGTACAGCAGATAGTTTTGACATAGGTACATGACCCAAACGATAGTGCCAGACATCGATTTGACTGTTAATATTGGTATTGCTATTTCTAGATGAATTACAAGGGTTACTGAAAGCTTTATTACAATGAAAATCAGATATAGAATTGCAGCTAGTAGCTAAAGTAGCAACAGGTTTGACATAGGTTTGATGAGTTTTGATGAAAGACTTTTCACTTGACTGATGATCAGAAAACTGGAAATGATATAAGCCATCTTCAAGTTTGCCTTCCCCAATCATCTTCCATGTTGAAAGATCCTGTATAAGACAAGATTTATCCATGAAAATCAGAAAACAATTATGTTTAGCAACCAAATTACTGACTGAAATAAGATTGAATGTAAACGATGGCACCACAAGCACATTAGTCAACAACAAGTCTTCTGACAATTTAACTGTGCCAATGCTTGTAACAGCAACATGATCACCATTAGGCAGTCTAACAGAAGCATTTGATTCAGCTGTAATATTGGTTAAGTATTTAACAGAACACACCATATGTTCTGATGCTCCAGTATCAAGAATCCATTTAACTCCAGTGGCAGCCATACCATAATTACCTGAAAAAGCAGAAGTTTCAGGAACAGCTGATGATACTAGTGGTAACTCTTGTGATTTAGCATTATTAGTAGACAATTGAGCTTTCAACTGTGGAACTAGCATGGCCAAAAATTGCTGGTACTGGTCTGAAGTAATGATCACATTAGGTTGAGAGTTAACACTTTCAGCTCTGCTACTAAGAGGCATCTGAGTAATGGCATTGGCAACTGGTGTCTTCCCTTTAGCAAAACGATGACCTGGTGGATAGCCTATGATCTTGTAACATTTGCTCTTAAGATGCCCAGGCATACCACAATGACTACATATAGGTTTGTCCTTTCTCTGTAATTGAGTAAATGAGTTATTCCTCTGATTTCCAAATGATCCACTCATCATTTTACCGGCAAATGCTGCAGCTTCATAATGTTGTTGCTTCTTAGCAACAACATCTTTCTGTCTTTCATCCTGTAGTATGAGAGCAAACACCTTATTTAAAGATGGTAATGGATCCATCATAAGTACTTGACTTCTAACAACTGCAAATTGATCATCTAACCCCATTAAAAACTGAATTACTTGATCTTCATGTTTGTAACAAGTGCTGTTGATTTCTGGTCTATAGTTATCCAACTCTTCCCAAAGTCCTCTAAATATATTGAAGTATGAGCTAACCGAGCCACTTTCTTGTGAGATTGAAGCGATCTGCTTCTTTAATTCATAAATCCGTGTGAAATTTCCTTGACTGTACCTGTCTCGAAGCTCGATCCAGATTTCTCTGGCAGAATCCTTATGAACAACACTCGGATAAAGCTCTTTTGGAATAGAGTTAATAATCCAAGAAGAAACAACATGATTACATCTCCTCCAAATACCGAATATAGGATCATCCTTATGCGGTTTGTCAATGGTTCCATCAATGAAACCTTCTTTATTTTTGACACTAAGTGCCATTATCACAGCTCTACTCCATGTCGAGTAATTATCATCAGTAAGAATCACAGAAATGATCTGCATTCCTGTGTTATCTCCGTAGTGTAAGTAATATGGACTGGTTGGATCAGTAACCAATCGATTTGCAATCGAATTAGTATTCTCTGTCACCATTTCTCCGATCACAGGGTCAACAGCAGAATTCGTATTTTCACTTTGATTGTGAAGATCTATTCCAATAGCAGAATCATCAGCCATTATACGGAAGCTTCAGAAAAAAAATCGCTCTGATACCATGAAGAGATGAAGTGAGAGAGAAACTTGGGGGAAAAGATGAAAATGATTTTCATTATACTCCAAGATATTTACAGCATGTATTTATACAATGTAGAAGATGACTCACGCATAAGGAATGAGAAATGAAATGTACAATTACATAATTACCCTTAACTAAAATGCAACTCAACACCTTCCTCCATAGTTATTATATCACCAAACTGCTCCAACCAATATTGATTATTACATCACTCATCTGCTCCAACCAGGAATCGAACATCGCATTTCGTGAGACTCACAATTACTATCCAATTATTTATTACTCATTTCTATAATATTATAATTTCAACAACTTATAATTATATCCATACAAACACGGTGTCTTATTTTTTAGTTGACCAACACATTTACCATATTACCCTTAGATTTCTTAAATTTTATCAACCCATCTTGGAAATGTAATAAAAACCAACTTGGCCTGTAAAAGGGCATTTGGGTGAACTGCCACATTGATTTTGCTTATGACTAGGTAAATTGGCAAATAGACATATTTATTTTTCTTGTAAGATGGTATCTTTTCTTGAAGTCCATCCAAACAAGCTCCATTTGTGTTATAGAGTAGGGATGGCCAAAAAACACCCCACAAACCCGATATTCGTGAAGCCCCCCCGCGAATGGGGTGAGGAATTTTGCCCTGAGACCGGTTTGGATAACGGGTGCCCCCACTCCATTTAATTTTTTTTTTTTTAGAATTCAAAGCGGGGACGGGTAATGGGTGCCTTGTCTCGCCCTGTTTAATTTTTTTAGTTTTTTTTTTATAATTCGATAATTTAAATGAAAATCTTCATTAATTCTAATAGAAAATGACAACTAAAATTATTTGTCTAAATCTAATGAATAAAGAGAATAAAAATAAATTATCAAAAACATAAAAACAAAAATTAAAACAGAGTCGTAAAGGGGGCAAGGCCCCCGCTCCACCTTAAATGGGTAACGGGACGGTGAATTGCTTGGCGGGGAGGGGAAGGTTGTCCCGACCCCGCCCCTTTGTCATCCCTATAATATTGAGTCTAGATCTGCAATTTGAGATCACAGTGAAAATAGTTCACTTTCTACGTTCCAAGTGCCAACTTTTGCGAGAATTTTATGTCGAAACATGTTCCCAAGCAAACTGATGGCAGATTTTATGTTAATCACCAAAATTTCTCCACAAGTGACCACTAAGTTTTGCTTTTATCTCTGTTGCATTTTTTCTTTTAACTGAAGACTGCAATTTGACAAGTTATGTTTACCTAACAAACAGCGATCCAATTACGAGTCAATTATAGCGTCCAAAAACGCCTTCCATCAAACACAAATATGAACTAAACCAATATACATGCCCATCACATAGAAAAACATCTAAGTGGCAGCTTCAATCTGACTCGGCTTTTACAGGCACATCTAAGTATGCTTTGTATAAGCTAAGGCAGTAGCCACCTTCATAGATGATAAGGAAATTGTCAAACCTCTAGGACTTGATCATCTTCAACCAGATATTATGTCATTATTATCTATAATATGGGAGAGAAGGGGGTTTTGGGGGGGGAGGGGGGGGGGGGGGTTTCCCAAAATCTTGAGTTTCAGTATAGCTAAGAGGCAGTAGGTGCATTAAGCAAAAATGGAGGAAGGTGATGCTCTAAGACAGCCAGTAATTCTGTTCTCTGTCCTGGCTCTTCTAGAATCAAGCCTCCTAGCCTTCTAGCAGCTTCCACGAGTTGCCCTCTGTGACGCTGTGATAACAACTGGCCTCCTGCCTTGGTGCATTCCCTATACAGTGGGAGGTAGGCTATTGCCACCCTCAGAGGGCCAGGAAGATCCCTTAAGCAGATGGGAGATTCGCCCCATTTTAGAATCTGCACGAGGTTCAAATAATGTACTTCCCCTTGTCTCAGTCCATCTAAGAAAGCTGCCTCTGACCAATGTTCTTGAAGAAAAACCTTGAGGTCGTGAGCAACGGCCTCGTCGTCAGATCTAGCAATGCTGTCAGCAACTGCGTAAGTAGCGGCAGGATCCCCTAAAAAGTCTGAACGCAGGAGAAATGCCACCCCATCAAGAGATCCACCACTTCGTTCACCAGCAGCCTTGAGAATTTCAATGCTAAGAGCAGCGAGAACGTGCTGTGGAACATGTGGGAGAAGATATGCTGCTATATCTACTTGACTGCTGGAGGTGGCAGCCGTAAGGGCAAGGCAGAGTTCCATGTCCCGGCAACCCCTTTGAACGAACCACTCGACAACTGGCTTGCAACCCCTCTCGGCAGCTCTCATCAAAGGACCCAAGAATGCCATGGCATTTCCCTCTTCCACTAGACATTCCATAGTGCCAATTTTACCATAATGGGAAGCAAAGCCCAAAGCTAGGTCGACATCAACATCCAAGCTGTTCCTTTGAGCAATCTAAGGCCCCAAAGTACGACAAAAAAAATGAACATCATGTCAGGCCAATTTAGTCGGGCAAACAATAAAAATAAGATTGAAGAATGAAGAATGAAGAATGAAGAATGAAACAAGAAATATCGATAATGCAAGAACTTGCTCGACATTTTATCGTTGAAAAACGTGCAAAGGGAGGATGTTGATGCTAGCTTCATGGTATATAAGAACCTAAATAACACGGTGCTAATGTGAATACAGATGCTATTTATACAAAATAATCAAGACAATTTTCCTATCGTCGCTCATCTTTCTTCTAATTAACAATCAAATGTCCAGAAATGCTGAAACACAAGAACAGGAACTAAGAAAGTAATATACGCAAGGATAAAGTCATCTGCTCTAGCTTTCCTAAGATATAGCACCAACAAGGTCTTTTATACAGAATACGAATAAGATTGTCAGGCTAAAAACACTATAACCACCAAACCTCAAAATCTCGCAATTCCATTTTCAATGCAAGTTTACTCCACATCTAACAACGGTCTTTTGTAGGACTCATTGACCATTTATTTTCTCCTAGAGTTATTTAAGCATACAAAGTTTCCAAGCTTAAAATCTGCCATGAAGTCTTCTTAGAACAACTAGAATTGACAAAGGCTGGAGGTTCTGTATTTCACGGATTGGTGATACTGAATGGGTGCCCTGTAATTGTTGATTCGCATACACTGCATGTAAATATATCTTAGAAATTCCAGAGTGATCAGATATTGGAATGTGAAAAATGAATAAACAGAAGATTAATAGTCCACCAGAAGTAAAAGAGGTACCAAAATAACCAGCCTTAACTTACAGGAAGGTCACAACATCGCAGGTTACTAGAAACTCAATTTGTCATTAAAATTTCAAGAGAAGTTAATTCAGAAGAGTGACAACGGTTATATATGTGGTAAAAACAAGTAAAATGACAGATGCGTTAAAAAACGAAATTACTCAAAGTAAACAGCTTTGGCATTAGTATTATAAATTTTGTAAGTATTGAAGTTACGATTGATAAATGACAAAAATGTGACACGGTAGCTAGGAAAAGAAAATGAAGTGGATGCAGAATGGGAGAGAGAAAAAAAGATAGAAACAAGGAAGAACAATTGGAGAATTAGGGGATAGAAGCAAATAGGAATTTTCAACATCATTGAATATAAAATCTAGTCTCATTATGAAGTGATAGCCTGAAACAACTGATAAAGTCGCAATAATGCAGTGTCCACAAACCTTATACCAGAAATAATTGAGTACTAGCAACAATGGTTCATAGTAGACATAGTAGCACCATGGCCAACCTATTAGCATGCTCAGATTAAGTTACCTGCAATAAAATGCGAACAAGCTCTGTGCTCCCAAATCGTGAAGCTTCAAGAAAACATTGGTTGACATTATCTGCACCACCCTCAACCAGCATGCCCAACAATCCTTGGATAGCAGTTGCTGATATACCAGATGCCCAACCAGGATCAAATGAACTAGAGAAGAGTGTAAGTGGGAAGCAAGCTGCATCAAATGCTTCAGTAAAATCCTTCCCCGTAAGATGGTTGCCAGCAAGATCTAGAAAGGTCTTGAAAGCAGATAGTTGTAGCTGGATCTCAATGGCAGAATTGCGGCCCACTCTGTCTCTATTTCCCATACATTTAAGAGCCCACTCGGTGAATTTCTGAACCTTGGCACCAGCTTCTGCCTTCAGAACTTCATCTCCATTGCATTCCTGGAGTCGTTCATGCAACCTGCTAAGATGGGAGGGAAAATTCTGAGCTATCGTGCTAGAAATGTCTGTAATGACTTGAATAAACAGAATAAAATGCTAACAGATAAATAGTAAACATATTACCAAGTTAAATTCTCGTTGCCACTTACAAATTAAGTAGGTTAGCTACCCAGCAAACTTAGGGGTCAATCTAGGGGTTTAGGTAACAATTACAGACTTACAGTTCCATAATTCATACTAGCTACCTCAAGCTATAATTGGATCTTCAAAGATGAATAGCCAAAATCTTCCAATTTCAGGACTATGTGAACCTGCTTCCCACTCTAATTACATCATGATGGATGTAAGGTGTATAGACCAAATACACCTCTGGTTTTAATCTTTTATCCTCTTTGGGTAAGCAATATTTTGCCCCCTCCATTAATTGTACTCATTCTATATGATATCAAACACAGCTAGTCATGCCCGAAAAACAGAGAAGTCGGTTAGCATTGTAACTTGGCAACTAATAACACCCACAACATACGACATAGACAGAACATATATCAAACTGTACCACGATAGCACCATGTACTGGCAGAAAAGCTCGCAATGGAAGTTTCATAGAGGTGAGATTTTGAGTGCTAGGAAGACTTGAGTACAAAAAGCATGGATGAGTTTGTAAATGAACAGAACAAGGATAACTTTGCACTTGTGAGAAGGCATGAAGACCTAGATCGCAACACAAATGCACAGAATTATTTTGCAGCAAGTCTCTTCAATTATCAGGGCACCTTACTTTACAAGGGCCAAGAATGTTCTTTGAGAACCATGAAAACAAGAATATAATGTGTCTCCTGGTTATACAGGTTCCTCCTTACTCAAGTATACAGACATGATACCATAACAGACTACAGCTGAATGCAGTAACATTGAATCCATAAAATTTTAGTTAGGTCTTGAACTTCATGCTATATAAGGAGCCCCTTTTCAGCATCTTGCTAATTCCTACTGAGTGTTCAGCGCCCTTACTACCTCATACACTTCTTAAACTTTAAAATTCCTTTTATACAATTCTTCCATAGTGTATAACGAAGAAATCTAGATATAATTCACAAGCATTGTCATCCTCACAGCAGCCTTTCGTGTTTCCAGAGATACTGGCTATCATATACTTAGTAGTAAACCACTTCAAGCTAAAGGATAGGCATCATTTCCAGCCTTCCCCAGCAAGGTTTGAGAGAAAATATATAGGAAGTACTCACTATATTCTGTTCACAGAAAACATGAAAGAAAAATAACAGGGAACATTTTAGGCACTAAAAGAATTCGACTTGACATTTCCGTAAAATAAACAGTCATACTGCTTCTAAATATATAATATGTGTCAAAGAAAGTATTATACCTCTGTGCCATCACAGTTACAGTATCTGCCAGGCTCATTGTTCGACTCTGGCAAGCAGAAACACAGGAAGCGAGAAACGAAGTCCGAAGTGCAGCTCGAGTGAAGTCATATGCCCCATTAGCGACAATCTTCTTGATCAACCCAGTAATTCCATACAACTCTTGTTGTGTACTCAAAAACCAGATTGAATCCAAAGAAATGCAGAGAGCGTCATTTAGAGTCTGTGGATCTGCCAGCAAGATCAGACTCTCGGCCAGCTCCCAATCGTGTGAACTCACAGCACCCTGAAAAAACCGCCCTAACTCAATTCTATCTTGTCTACTAAGTTTCTTCTCATTCTTCCCAGCTTCAGAATCTGAAGCAGCCAATCTGGATTTAAGCTTCTCAGCTCCACAGCTACATGTGGATATGCTCAAATCCTCCCGACTTACAAGTGGAGCTTCCCTAGAAAAAACCACATTCCCATTGCTTCCTCCCTCAACTTTCGGCGAACTAATAACTACAGTCTCATTGCCATGATGATTACCATTGCTAACAGTCGAATCTCCAGTTTCATCAGTTTCCATTTCCATCACTTCCATTTGCGAACACTGAGGCTTTGATTGAGGCTCTGCTATATTGATTTCATCCACAATATTTAATCCTTGACTTCTGGTTTCACTTTTGCTTTCATTTCCCCCACTAAAAACTTTTCCCGCATCCATTTCTGTTTGCCTCTAAATCCGAGAACCTAACACTACTGGGCAAGCCGAAAACACTCAATTTTTCGAATCATCGCCCATTTGCGAAATATCAGAAAAAGAGTCAGTGAGAACCCCTTGTCTTGAATCTCAAAATTTTCCAACAATTCCAAATAACTTCTGCCTCGGATAAAATCAGTGCAAAACCCAATCGACAGATCAAACAAGAAAAGGAAGAACAACAAACAAGAACCTCATATATGTCCACCGATTCACAGATCAAACCCTTTCTTTACATATCAAATTCAAAATGACACTGTTCATATAATTAAATGCAGGAAATTGAAAGACTTAACGGAAGAAATAAGAATCCCATCAGAATGAAAGGTTCTCGCGAAAAGTCTGTTTTGCACTCTTGAATCAAAGACTTCAGGTGTCAGGCTCCACCATCACAGTACCTAGAAACCCTAAATTCAGGGTCCGGCGAAAAACTCAGTAGAGATTTGCAGAAACCGATCCACTGGCAAAACCCTATTAAAAATTAAAATTATATCATCATCAACAACAACAAAAATACTTCAATACTGTTAAGCAAAAAGCCAAAAACACAGAAAAAGAAACTGCTAACATGTAAAATCTGAAAATCTTCTTGCACTGTCATACGCAAATGCAAATTATAAAATAAAAACAGAATTAAATGAAAATTTCAAGAAATGAAAATGAAAAAAAAAAAATAGAGAGAGAAACAGGAGGAGGGACAGACCAGAATAATTATGAGTGGGCGAGAGCGAGAGAGAGAGAGAGAGAGGAGAGAGAAAGGCAGAGCCCAGTGGTTGTCTTGTTGCCTCTTTCTGTGTACTGGATGGTCCTCAGCTATTTTGTTCTCTTCTTTGTGTGTATTTTTCTCGTCACCCTTGCTTTTCTTTTCTTGTTTTCTACTTATTTATATTTGCACCCTATTTAACGTCGGTCCTCGATCTTCAACAAATGTAGTGCTTTTATCTCTAACTTTTATAAAATAACAAATTAGTCCCTAACGTTGCAATGTTGTTGTACGTTAATCTCAATATTTGTAAAAATTGCACGTGCAAGAAGAAGAAAAAATGATTACACATTTAAATATATTAGTCACCTTATACAATCAACCTAAACATGTCGCGTCTTGTCTCTGAAACATAAACCCCTTAATTTCGACCCCTAAGCCTACGATTTTATACCCACCTAAAGAGAATAATGAAGGTAAAGGAGAAAGTGATAGTGGATATTGTAATGACATTTCGATTGAAAGAGCGATGTCGTACACAATGACAATTATTTTCATTTATTTCTAATTTATTTTCTCTGTACATTCTTTTCTAGGTTTACTCTTCTCTTCGCTTTTTGTAAGGGTGTAATTGTACAATGCAAGGTTGCCATTTGAACGGATCTTTGTACCAAAAAATTGTTTCTCTAAACAAACTTTGCAATACAATTGAAATTTTAGGGACCTACGTTTCACCTTTCCAAAGATTAGAGATCAAAATATTACAAGTGATAAACATAGGGCTAGTGCTGAAATTTTCCATCTCTCTCCTTGTCCACAATCTGCAACTCGCCCTCCATTACTCACTTTATTAACCGGTACACCTTCTTTAAAATTAAATTTTTCGAACTCAGTTTTAATCGTTAATTTTTTAATAAAATAATTTTACATGTAAATTAATATCTCATTTGATATTCATCATTTTATCAAAATGAGTTTTGTAATAGTAAAGAGTAATACTATTCATCCCCATTGGGTTACAAACACAGTTTAGGTAACGTTAATGTGGCATTAAATGATAGGTGAAATTAAATAAGTCTTTCATTTAATTTATCATTTAGATCCACATAAATTGTGTTTGCATTCCTACTGGGAATGAATAATATTACTCAATAGTAAATTTTGAAGAATGTGTGATTAAAAAGTAAGAAAGAGTTTTTCAGTTTGCATGCAAAATTATTTATTGTGAGAATATGTGGTTGAAAATGAATTGAAAAAAAAAATAAGTTTTGAAATAATGAAAATCAAACAGAAGTTTAATAACATTTTTTTTTTTTTTTTTTTTAAACGTTTTTTTTTTATTGAAATTTTAGGGACCTACGTTTCGCCTTTCCAAAGATTAGAGATCAAACTATTACAAGTGATAAACATAGGGCTAGTGCTAAAATTTTCCATCTCTCTCCTTGTCCACAATCTGCAACTCGCCCTACATTACTCACTTTATTAACCGGTACACCTTTTTTAAAATTAAATTTTTCGAACTCATTTTTAATCGTCAATTTTTTTAATAAAATAATTTTACACGTAAATTAACATCTCATTTGATATCCATCATTTTATCAAAATGAATTTTGTAATAGTAAAGAGTAATATTATTCATCCCCACTGGGTTACAAAAACATTTTAGGTAACGTTAATATGACATTAAATGATATGTGAAATTAAATAAGTCTTTCATTTAATTTATCATTTAGATCCACATAAATTGTGTTTGCATTCCCACTGGGAATGAATAATATTACTCAATAGTAAATTTTGAAGAATGTGTGATTATAAAGTAAGAAAGAGTTTTTCAGTTTGCATGCAAAATTATTTATTGTGAGAATATGTGGTTGAAAATGAATTGAAAAAGAAAATAAATTTTGAAATAATGAGAATCAAACA
>CAIGRS010028659.1:0-15262 GCA_903798395.1 Fraxinus floribunda
TTAAGTGGTTCTCAACCCTTTGATTAAATGGATGGCTTGGATTAAAACTTATGAGATATTATCTTTGATTTCTCTTGGAAGTTTGGAACAGTACTCTTCAACTTTCAAAATGGGCACAAGACTTTTGCTACATATATTATTATTTAAAAGGGTCTCCTTCCTTTTTCTCTCTCCTTGGAACGCATGTGACCTCTCTTTCTTCTCTAACTCTCTGTCCGTTTTTAGCTTCCTTTCCTTTGCTCCAAAAAAATAAACCACATAGCCAATAATCTATAGAAACTCTTGGGTATTTCTTTGGCCTGAAATAGTGGCAAAGAGTGTTGGTTTCTTTGTTGATTTTAGGCTTGATTGTTGATGAAAATCTTGGCTATTTTGGGAGATCCCTTGATCGATGATCCAAGCCAAGTGAGGAANTGTGATATATTGTGCATGTTAGTTTTGGACTATGTTATTGTATTTTGGAGACTATAACTAGAAGTAATTTCCCAACAGAAACTTGTGAAGTATAAATTCTCCCCTCAATTCATATGCATCAAACGAGTGCATTTTACTTAAAACTGTAATCAAAGCCAACATCAGTCTAAACTGCATGTAGTCATGAATAATTGCGTGTATACTTTTGATTTTTATGATGGTTACTATTTCCGTTGTTTAAACAAATTATTTGCCTTCCGTATGACTTTTGTGTCCAACTATTGAATTAAATATTTCATACCAATGAAAATGAACAATATACTAATTCTGCAGTTTTACATTATCGTGTGCTGGTCCAAATATACTTTAGTTCAATTCGAACTACTGCTTCTGTTTGGACATACCAGAAGGTTTGAAACCGGAACGTCATTTCGATTAACAGGTGTATTTTCACTCTCTTTCGAAATGGATCCCATAAAATCTTTGTTGTCGGGTTCAGATTTAAAAACGAAAAAAAAAAAAATGGAGATTATAGTTGAAATATTTTTCATTTTGTTTTTTGAAATCTTTAGTGCTCGGACATATTGCCTTAAGGTGGTCACTTACACATATAAATCCTTGGAATTGACATGCATATTTCATAAACTGCAAGCCTTAAAAAAAAAAATGTAAAAAATGAAAATCAGCTAAAGTTGTGAGAGATGAAGACTACTTTATTTTCTATCGGTAACAGTCATGACTACATCTGTCACTTAAGTAGTATTTTTGTGATGTCAAATGGAAATCAAATAAAGATCTGAGAGAAGCAAAATGGAAAGAAACTTCACTCTTATTTATTGTTCTCGTGTGATTATTTGATATGCCAAAATGTACGAAATTTGGAAGAAATAAGTGAAAAGGGACCAAAGTGGAAGAAAACAAAAGTTTGAGGACCAAATTGCAAATACCCAAAAAATAACTCCAGAGGAAAAACGAAGATATGAAGATTTGAGAGTATTAAGGATCAATTGGATAAGGTAAGAAGCCATGGGGATTAAATATAGTCAGAATATTATCACATATCAACTCCCAAGCGAAAAAGTAAAGCTTTAGTCTCGGTTTGAGATCCCTTTGAGTCAGCTTTCCAACGCATCTTGAATCGCCTCAATCGGATATCGAGAGAAAGGGATATGACCAAAATACTAAAGTTGTCCTATGGAAGTTATCTAAAGCTATGCGATCGCATACTCTACTTCAGCGAATTCCAGGGCCAAGTTAAAATGTTCTATGCGGTCTCATCCACTTATTCTATGCGGTTGCATAGAATATTTTTGAGCAGAAAATTTTGATTTTCGAATTTAAGTCAACCACTTATGAAAACAAGTATCAATAAGTGTTTTTACACCCTAAACACAGGGATAAGTAGAGAGAACTCCTCCATACTACTTTTTCTCATCTTTGGCTCAAGAGTCTCCATGAAGAACTAAATTTTTTTTGGTGAAGTTAGGAAGGAACTCAATTGAAATTCGTGATTTCGTATCTTTTATCCATGTAATTTGATTTTTTTCATTGTCAAACAATTCTAGAATTTATATTTTCTTTTCATGAATATTCTGGAATTGGCTTAAACTTTACTAGATATTTCATGGATTAAGTCATGTTTTTTCCATCAAATAATTAAACTACTTGGTGAGTTTCAATTGAAATTAATTTATGTTGATATTGGTTTAACATTTATTAAATTCTTCGTAGATCCAGTCATGATTGAACTATTTGTTGAATTTTAATCTCAATTTTACTTTGTTGATGGATTGATTACTGCTTTATGCTTGATGTATATGGTGGATTCTTGATCTTATTCCAATAAAAAGAGTGTAATGTGTTACAGGAAGTTTAGATTCTAGGATTACAATTGAATTAAACTGATTTGTAATGTTATATCTTCCGATTAGAGAATTGGGATTAAGGTTTCTTTTTGAGTTATAAGAATGAATAATTGATGAGATTGATCCAATCCAATTGAGTGAATTAAATGTTTTGCTACCCCGACCATCGATTTCAATTTCATTATTTCAAACATTGAATTCTTAATTTTATTCGAACAATAAATTCTACATCATAAACGAGAGAACATCCATCATTTTTTATCCTTTGAGCATTTCTTCAATCTCCCCATGGAATAGATACCCTAAAGCTATGCTACAACTATCACGTTATTCTTTGTGCGTAATCAAATTTTAGCACCGTTATCGAGGAGACAGTACAAAACACCAAGGGATAGACTGAAAAGGGTGATATCGTTCCGTTACTACTCTTTAGTTAATTTAATTTTCTTATTTTTTATTTTTTTATTCTCATATAGTTTAGTTTTCGTGTTTTATGAGCAAGATTCGAGGAGAGCAATGAAACTCTACTGAAGACCTTTTCTAATGCTTGAATCACGTTCTAACCCTATCTTTGATTTGCATCTATTGTCACGAACAACACACTACACAACACTGTGACTGATAGTGAACATGGTGATGCACCTTATAGGACTTTACATGATTATCTTTATCCCACATGCACGTCCACACCATTATGCATCATGTTTCCGCCTAATATGCCACAAATGGAACTTAAACCGGGAATGATTTAACTTCTTCCTACTTTTCATGGACTTAAAAATGAAATCCATACGTGCATATTAGAAAATTTTGAGGAAAGAGTCGCAACCTTCCACAATGAACATGGTACAACGGACGTAGTCAGCGTAAAAAGATTTCCCATTTTCACTCAAAAATGAGCTAAAAGTTGGTTGTATTCGTTGAGACCACAGTCGATTGGCACTTGGGCTGAAATGACTCAACCATTCTTTAATAAATATTTTCCCCACCATAAAACTAGTGTCATTAAGAAGCAAATCTCATCATTCACTCAAAAGGATAGTGAGACTTTATACCAAGTTTGGGAAAGATATAAAGAATTGCATGCCCTCTGCCCCCACCATGTTATGAGTGTGGGCGCATTGTGAGTTACTTTTATGAGGGATTAACACCTATGGAGTGTAAATTTGTAGAGATGATATGTAACAATGATTTCCTAGAAAAATATCTCGATCAAGCTATAGAATATTTAGATGACCTAGCTGAAAAGCTCATACTTGGACTAGACATAGTGCCACTAATAGTACCAATAGGTCACGACCGACAGTAAACCCCAATCGCACAGGTATCTATCGTCTTAGAAAAAATGATAGCCTTAAAGCAAAAGTAAAAACCCTGACTAGAGAACTAGAAATCCTACATGCTAAAGACTTGAAATCTACACCGAATGTATCCCGTGTTGAGTTTTGTGGACCATGTTTTGCGTGTGGTGGAAGTCATCATCTGGCGCAAGAGTGTTCTAATTTTTCGAAGATGATGAAGGTTTATGAGGAACACTGCAATGCCTTAGGCACGTATAACAAGCCCTATGCTCCATTCTCTGAAACCTATAATCTAGGGTGGTGAAATCACCCCAATTTTAGTTGGAAATCTGAAAACCAACAACCTGCCCAAATGAATAGAGCTTACACTACACCTTCCGATCAACCCACACCCTCTAGGAACTCCTAGAAGACGCCAGACATGCATTTATAGAGGAACAAAGTAAAACCAATCAAAAATTAGAGATAGTGATTACCCAAATTGTTGATGAAAACAAGGAGATAAAAAATCATAGTCCAAATTAACAAATGCTTTAGCTGTAGTGAAACGTAAGAAATTTTCAGCTCAAGCTCAACCAAATCCTAAAGGACAACACATGGCACAAATCTCAGGATTAGAAGAAAATAACCTTAGGAAAGTAAATGCCATAATCACTCGATCAGGAAAATTCATAGAACCAATCCCCAAACCTAGGGAAAATACAGAGGAGTCGAGTAAATCTGAAGAGAATATTTTGAGTGAAGAGGTAGATGAGAATCCGTCGAGAGTGCATTTTCCTCAAGCCCTTAAGCCCATTCCTTAAATCTGTTGGAGAACATAGTGAAATCTTAGAACGCCTTAAGCAAGTAAAAATCAATCTCCCTCTTTTGCATGTCATTTCATAGGTTCCTACATATGTTAAAGTCTTTAAAAACTTGTGCACTATGAAAAGAAAACACCATGTCCAGAAAACCACTTTCTTGACTGAGCAACTGAGTGGTGTAATTAAGCAAAGGATCCCACCAAAATATAAGGACCCTAGTTGTCCTATTGTATCTTTCATCATTCGGAACCACGAGTTTACACAAGCCTTCTTGATTGGGGGGCTAGTGTTAACCTCGTGCCTTATGTTGTTTACCTATCATTGGGTTTAGGTGAGATAAAACCAATTTCTATGGCATTACGACTAGCTAATCGATCCATTATAAGACCTAGGGAAGTCATTGAGGATGTCTTGGTTGAAAATGATAAATTCTACTACCCCATTGATTTATTGGTTCCGGACTTGAAAGTTGATGTAAATGTTGATTATAAGATTCCTATTATTCTTGGTAGACCCCTTCTTACTACAGTTAATGCTCTTATCAACTGCAGGAACGGTCTAATAAAGCTATCATTTAGGAATATGGCTTTAGAAGTCAACATCTTTTACATCACTAAGCAGCAGAGGAAGATGACAAGTGTTTTCAAACTTATATGATTGATACACTCACTCAGAAAGTATTCGAGGATATGTTTCTTGGACCAATGACTAGTGACTACGACCCCTTCAACTCTTCTGTCTTAAATTCTGAAATTCTAGCAAGTTATAATGATGAAGAGTATTCTAACATTTGTTCCATTTTTACAGAATTTTAGGATTATGGAACATTACTGGTGATTATGTCCAATGAGCATAATGCACTGCAAAGAATATTCAAACCACCCTCGTTGGATGTGGGCTGATGAAGGAAAACATTGGGTCGAGCGAATGACAATAAATAAAGGTGCTGCTTGGGAGGCAACCTAATGGGAGTTCATCCATTTTTCCTTTTTTTATTTTTACGTTCATATTCTAGTTAATTTTTGTCCTTTTCTTAGCATTATCCTTCCATTGAGAACTTTCAGGCATCTTATCCTTCAATCTTATGTTGATTCATTGCAGTATTCAGATGACATATTTCCTTCTTTTATTTGGCTGACATGTTTATGCATTGAGGACAATGCAAAATTTGGTTGTGGTGAGGGTCAATTTGGATTTTGTTGTGAATTGTATATGATTTGCATAATTATCAAAGAATTGTGTTGTGATTTTTTTAAACAGAAAGAAAAAAACTTTTTATTTGAGTCTTTGATTTGCTACATGTTTATACTTTAGAATGACAAAATATGCCACTAGGAGTTAATTTTGTTCAAGAGAATCTTGATGCTGAGACACTTGCTGAATTCTTTTCGTATACACGAGCCTTGTGGTAATATGGTAGTTAACACGTGTAGTTAGAGGAGTCTCTTGCTCAAGTTTTCTTGTGAGAGAATTGGTGAGGATGAAGAGCCACAACATACTAAAAATGACGATAAGCGTTCAATGATTCTATGAATTGGAAATTTCTTTTGAGAATAACATCATATGGTTTGTGGTAAGATGGTGGATTACTTGGGATGTGATGAAAGTCAATTTAGGATTGACAACTGAGCCTTCAACTTTACTTTTCAATAATTACAACCCCTAATAGCCACTTTGAGCCAATATACATATATAGCATTTTTCTTCGTGCACCCATGCTATCTATACCTCTCCATATGGGAGTATAGCCTATTCACATATTTTTTCTCCTTTTTACTTTCAAGTGTGTAGTAGGTATTGGATGTTGAACCTTTAGCTCGAGACATACTTGATGTTACGTGTGTTAGGGTTGGGAGTAAGATGGCTATGTCTTAACACATACTCACATTTTGCAAGTGTTTTTGATATCCTCATAATCATGACATTATTAATTTCTTACGGTGTTGAGTTTGAAAGGGGCATGAATTGTGGTTGAATAAGAACTTAACAATTTGAATGATAACATAGACTAATCATTGATCGTCTTGTTTTGCATAAATTGCTGGGGACTAGCAATAAGCAAGTTGAGGTGTGGTAAGAGTGTAAAATATCATATTTTTACCCTCTTATTTTGTTGTTTTCCTATGATTATTTGAGGCCAAAGTGCACTCATGGTCTTTATATTTTGATTTAGGTGGCAATTTGATGGATATGGGGAAATTTGAAAGAAACAAGTGCAAAATGCCAAAGTGGAAGAAAACAAAAGTTCAAGGACCAAATTACAAATACCCAAAAGATGACTCGAAAGGCAAAACAAAGATATGAAGATTTGAGAGTGTTAGGCATCAAATGGATGAGGAAAAAAGCCAAAGGAATGAAATATAGTCAAATTATTATCACATATCAACCCCTGGCCGAAAAAGTTTTGCTTCAGATTTTCAGTCTCAATTTGAGACCCCTTTTTGGCTTAGGAAACATTAGAATTGGAAATATTATATTTCAGGAAGCTTTTTATCCCTTTGAGCCAGCTTTCCAATGCATCTTGAATCACCTCAATCAGATATTGAAAGAGAAAGATATGACCAATATACTAAATATTGTCCTATGAAAGTTATCTAAAGTTATGTGGTCGCATAACTTAAATTCAATATGGTCGCATACTCTACATCAACGAATTCCAGGGACAAGTTAAATGTTCTATGCGGTCACATCCACTTATTCTAGGAAGTTTAGATTCTAGGATTACATTGATTTGTAACGTCATATCTTTCGATTAGAGAGTTGGTATGAAGGCCTCGATATGAGTTATAAGAATGAATAATTGATGAGTTTGATCAAATCCAATTGAGAGAATTCCGATGCTTTACTAGCCTAAAGATTGATTTCAAACATTGAATTCTTAATTTTATTCAAACAATAGGTTCTACTTCACAAACGAGAGAACATCCATCCTTTTTTATCTTTTGAGCATTTCTTCCATCTCCGTATGGAATCGACACCCTCAAAGTTGCACTATAACTACCGCGTTATTCTTTGGACGAAATCTTAAAACCATTTAGATTCGGATCTAGGTGGAGTTATAGTTAACCTCATCTTAAAACCAAACCAAGTGTGTTTGTTTGGAAAAGGCATACATGGATGGTTTGAATAGAAAACTAGATAGCGCATTAGATCGACATAGCAAGGATCTACAACAAAGTGAAAGAATGAATCCTCAGTCATGAGGAATTATACTTGACCAAAACAATGTTCCATGAAGATCACTTAGTTATACATTTATTCTTAGGATTATTATCACATTGTGCATTTTTTTTTAAAAAAGAACTTGGGTTATATCATGAAAATAACAACAATGTACATGGTACAGTTCGAAATACAATGGTTCTATATATTTAGATATATTGGTAGTTCAATACTAGTTTAGCAGGCCTATTGACCCATAACACCATTTAGGAGAATGGTGTGGGCAAAAGTGATGTAGATAGAGTCGATAGAGATGCAATGCAGTCATGTTAAGATGTAAATACTTCTGAAAATTGTAATCCGGTGAATAAGAACCATATATGCAATTATTTAAACTTTAGTGGAATCCCAATTTATTTTATAAGGAAATCAACTCTATGTCTGAATTGAAAAATCTAGCAGGATGAGTTCTCAAGCCTTTGGCAAAAAGATCTTGTCACATATACAACATAGTACTCTACAATTTTCCATTTGAAATGCAACAAACTTTTTCATCTAATCTCTTTCCTCCAAATCATATTATGTAACTCATTATGTACATTTTTTATGTACAAGTAGCAAAATTCTTGGCAAAATGAGGACTAGTATTAGGAAAGTAAAAGGTCTCCTTTTCGGCATATAAACCATTCAAACAAAACATTTCGGTACTAATATGCATCTGAATGCAATTGTAGTTATATCAATATAGAAAAAGAAATCCAATTTGCAATACTCTAAGGTCCGATTCTTGGGAAACAAGATTGATGTGAAATTGAAAAGTCATTTTCTTTGAAATCAAAACCTATTTTTTTCAAATTTAAATTTAGCTTTCACTTGCAATAGCTAGACCTTGTTTGGTCTCCATTATAATTAGATTTTGGAAAAAAAAAATGGAATAGCAATTTTGTGGAGAATGTAAAGTTAAAAAGAATGATAAGTTTTTTGTGTATGTGTAATATTATTTTATTGGATAATATGTAGTTGATAAAAAGGGAGAGAAAAATAAATTAAAGCTTTAATGGAGTCCAAACAAGGGCCTAGTTTGCTGGATTGTCGCCTTTGGGAAAGTCGCCGATTGATATTGGGAACGGCAAGTTCACCTCTTCAGCAGTTGAAATTGCAAAAGAACATTATTAATTCAATATTAACGCATTCCAACAAGTATAACACCAGCCACATTTCCTTCATGTAGGCATCACAGGTACATTGGAACACCCCGTTAGGAAGTAAAAGCCATTGGTTGAGAAAAAAAATATCCGCGAATGTTTGTATTCCAACGATCAAGTCAACTATCGTATGAGATATAAATGAGTGCAAGAGATAGGATAAGGGAATTTGGCTATAGACGGAATGAAACATTGATTGTGAAAATGGATCATGCATATGCACGGAAATGAAAATGGACCAAGAGGGGCTAAGTTAAATGGGTCCAAATCCAAGCCCAAGATGCAATTGTTTAATTAAATAAGTCCAATCAATTGAAATTCGATGCCACGTTCAACATATATGGGACCACCTTCGTCTGAGCATGCCACATAATTTATAAGTATAACAACAGTCCCCAAGTTAGATTCATATATTTATATGAGGATTGGACTTGATATATAAGTTGTGACTGTATGAGGTCTTACAAATTACCACGAAAATATTTGTCATGAGCAAATGAATACTTTCACATAGTCTTCGAGATATGAGAGCTTACATATGGCCTCTGAAATATGAGCAACTCCAATAAGTGAGGGGCATACGAATTACATCGAAAAATACGTGTGATCCCAAAATAGGCCAAAGACTTATGAATTGCCTCGAGAATATAAGCCGCTCCAACAAGTGAGGACTTACAAACTACCTCATAAATATTTGTGCAAGCCTAAATAAGTGAGACCTTAAAGATTACCTAGAAGGATAAATATTGTGATTTGACAAAATTTCGACAGCATCTCATATATAATATGGACTAAACCAATCTTAAATACAGTACAATATATCCACTACATATATGCAAAATAGATTGGGGTCCATTTGACCTCTCCAAATACTAATGATGATAACGTGAATAATAGCAAATCAAACTTCTCCAAGATATAATATGCATAGAATCTATCATATGTAGCATGCTTACTTAGAAACAATAATATAATGCGTATGCTAGTAGTAATAATGTAATGAAACTAAGATACTAACAAGTCTAGGTACAAATATTCATATAATGTATGAACTTTTGTATAAATGCGATACTCTGAAGATAAGTATAGATGCGATAAAGCTAAAGTAGAAACGAAACTCTGGATATAAGCAGCTGTGATAAGATAATGCAGAGGTGAGACTCTGAATATATAAACAGAAAAGGCGATGCTTAGGACTTAAGTTTCTGTGATGCTCTTAACATAGATTGCAAAGGTGATACTCTGAACATAAGTTGCAAAGGCGATGTTCTTGATATAAGTTGTTGTGATGTTCTAGTTATAGATTGTAGAGGTGATGCTCTGGACATAAGTAACTGTGATAAGCCAGCTCGGATCGAGGCTCATTAGAAAAGAATTGAGGCTCGGGCCGAGCCTTATTCTTGAGTATAGCCCAAGCTAGCTCGACTCTACTTGAAAAGGCTCGAGGTGAAAGCCCGAGCCAAGTACTTTTTTTGCCGAGCTTTAGCTCAGATCAAGCCAAAAAAAGCTCGATCCATTTTTACCAAAGTTGCGAACTTCAGCAATTGAGCAAGCTCGGCTCGTCTTGTTTACATCTTTACGTCAAAGGCTTCCTCCATGGTGTTTGATCAATCCACAGAATGCTTTATCTTCATAGGTATTAAAGTGGGCCCACCCATTTCTTTACGAAATGGTAAATAACATCAATGCATGGTAAATGGTTCGAGAGCTATTCGCGAGATGTTTATTTCTTGCATCATGAGATGTTTGTTTCCACATTGCTAGATGTTTATTCCTAGTTTCGTGAAATGCTTATTCCTCGTCTCTCACTATCATTGAGCCTAAATGTAATACCTCATCTATCCAAGATTGTTTATACATTTTCGATACGTCAAGAGTCTCGTGGGATATTTATTCTTTGCCGATGTTTATTCCTACCTTTACGTGATGCTTATTGCTGTCTTCTCACAGTCGTTGAGCCTAACTACAAAACCTCGTCTATTCAAGGCTGCTTATAAGTCTCCAATAGTATTCAAGAGATGTTTATTCCTCATCTCATGGGATGTTTATTCCCCACCTCACGATATGTTTATTTAGGCTTCAGAAGATATTTATTCCTCGCCTCTCACTATTATTGAGTCTAACGGTAAGATTCATCTATCCAAGGCTGCTTATAAGTCTCCAATACTTCGAGATCTATTCACGAGATGTTTATTCTATGCCTCACGAGATGTTTATCCCCATCAATGCCTAATGCTTAGTCCTAGCTTCGCGAGATCTTATTCCTTACCTCATATCTTCTCACTACCATCAAGTCTGGTTCTAAGACCTCATATATCTTATGATGCTTGTAAGTCTAAGATCGATCGAGAGCTATTCACGAGATATTTATTCCTCGTCTTGCGGGTTGTTTAATCCCCTCGTTGTTAGATACTTATTCTTGGATTCACGATATGTTTATTTTTTTGGCCTCTCACTATCATAGTGTTTAGCTGTAAAACTTCGTCTATCCGGGGTTGCTTATAAGTTTCCAATAGTCCTTAGAGTCATTCGCGAGATGTTTATCCCTCGCTTTGCTGAATGTTTATTCCTCGTTTTCCCATGTGGATTGGCTCGCAAGAAGTTTGTTTCTCACTTCCAAATGCTTTGCCGTACGAGATGATTGTGCTTATGCTTCCAATTTGAGATTCTTACTATCGTAGAGCACAATTATAAGGCCTCGTCCATTCAAGACTAGCTTATAAAGCTCTAATTGCTAAAAATGAGCCACCAGCTTGATATTCATTCATTGCTCTGCCAAGATGTCGCTATACAAGTTGTTGCATTACAAATGCATTTTTATCATGCCTCTACAGCAGTTTATCACAAGCTGCTTACATACTCAGAGACGTGTCTTTGCCTTATCTTCAGAGAGTTCATCATGCCACTACACGACTGCATTACAGCTTTCTATCTTTCAATGCTTCTACTTCAACTATATCACGTATACTTATCGTTAGAGAGCTTATAATATCCCCTGCATGGATGAACCATCTACTATACAGAAAGCCCTTGGCATGGGTAAAACATCTACCATGCAAGGATGCCATTTATTATTTCATAAATAAGGGGATAGACCCACCTTATTACCTACGAAGATAAATGTAACGCTCCAAATTTTATTGACTTAAATTTTGAGGTGTTACCGATATCATTTCATAACCATACATGAAGTAAAAATATTTACTTGAAAATTTAAACTTCAATAAATTTCAAATTTCATAATATTGAATTAAGTCAATCCAAAAACATTAAATTACAAAACTTTAAGTGTTCATTGGAAATATAAGAAATATTAAATATCTAAACGAAAAAGAAAAAAACTAGTTACTGATAGTTCCCTTGAAAATGTTTTACTTGGCAACCCGCGCACTATTTAGCCATCATCCACGTTGAATCGATCTAATCTGAAAAGTTAAAATTTTGAAGGATTAAGTATTTTAAACCCAATAGTATACGTGCGTCCAAAACAATATAATAAATCTTTAAACAAAAATTTATGACATTCCATACCACCATTTCATCAGGAGCAGTCGAAGATTAATCGAATGCTCTAACATATTTATGTGGAAACAATTGAGAAAACTCGGAAGAAATCTTACATTTCATTTCATTAAGACTCGTAGGTCAATTAGAATTTCATGAAATAATTACGTAAAAATTATAATATTGCAAGGATAGATCAAATTGCACATTGTATCCTACCTCAAATGAATGTTGAATGACAAAATCTAAAAGTCACATCCCAAATCCTTTTATCTTCTGCCTACACTATTTCTTTTCTATAGATAAAGAAAACTTTCTGAAGGTTCCGTACGTATGTGTGCTTTATATAGGTGAGACAAGAGTAAAAGATAAGTGACAAGAGTAATAGATAAGTCTTACTTAAACATAATTTATTTGATTTAATCCTAATTAGATTGTTATTATCACATGCATGCATACGTGTATCTGAATAAGGTAATATTGATGAAGTGTTAAGATAACCAATCAAACTCTTATCTTTTCTTTTACTAGTAATATGTCCTTACATGGCTACCAGACTTAGACTTTCCTTAGGACTTTGACTGTTAAAACTATTGCCCAATCATAGCCAAAATTTTCAATTTCACTTTATCTAGCCTAACAGATGAAATCTTCATATGGGATTGGGATTAAACAAATCATGATATTACACACATACTTTGATGGAAAGCTAGTACTTGAACATTCTTCAAATAGGATTACAATTTAACTTTTAATCTTTATCAAAATAAATATAGGATAACCTATACATTAAATCCTAGACCAACTTAATTAATTACGAAGACATCCATTCTTAGAACTACAATATCTTGGGCCTAACTTTTCCAAATTAACTTTTTCTCGAGCCTAAATTATATGATTAAACACGAGGCATCCAACGATTACAATATTGATATACTTATCATTATTCTATTAAAATCCAAACACTTGACCCAAAAACATAAGAATTTAAAACATACTTCACTTTAGTCCCTTAACTTTCAAAATAATAAAATATAATATACAGAACAAATAATTTTTTATTCTAAAATTTTTGAACGTTACAATAAAGTCTTTTATGGCTGGATAAAACACAATGGAGGAAACCCTTGACATGGATGCACCATCCCCATATAAGGATGTCAGCTTATCATACTACTTATATTCAAAGGATTGCCTTTGCTACTTATACATTCGAAGCATCACCTCTACTATTCACATCCAGAGCATCAACTCTACTAGTCACATTTAGAGCATCGCCTCTACTACTCACATTTAGAGCATCGCCTCTACTACTTACATTCAAAGTCTCACCTCTCCCACTTATACATTCAGAGCATAGCCTCTGCATCGGCTTATCACAGCTGCTTATATATTCAAAGTCTTTCCTCTACATTAGCTTATCACAACTGCTTATATCTAGAGTCGTATCTTTGCATCAGCTTCATCGTAGCTACTTATCTTCAGAGCATCGTCCTTATTTAAAAGGTCGCTCATTATATGAATATTCATACCTGAACTTGGGAGACTATTGTGATACTAGTATATTAGTATCATGATATTATTATTGCTAACATATGCATTATATTATTATTGTCAAGTACGCATACCACATCATTGCTAGATTTCATGGCACTATTTTAAATACAATCAATGTGTATGCATCGTTACTACACTAACATTTTATTATTGACATCATATTACATGCTTTATATTAGCAATACTATTACTCTAGGTTGTGCAAGTATATGATCTACCTCGATACATGATAGGTTCTATACATATTCACTTTATCACCATGAGTATGTGGAGGCAGATGGGCCTCAATTTTTTTTTATATATGTGTAGTGGAAATATTATGTTATATTATAGGTTGGTTTAGTCAATATTATAGAGGAGATGCTCTCTAAAATTTTGATAAAGTACATGAGATATCTATCTTCGAGGATATTTTTAAGTCCTCACCTATTTGAGATCGATACATATTTTTGAGACAACTCGTAAGCCCTCACTTATTGGATATGCTTATATTTATGAGAAAATTTGTAAGACCTTTCCACTTGACAACTTGTATTTCAAGTCCAACCTGTATATAAATATATGACTCAAACTTAGGGGACTATTGTTGCACCCATGAATTATATGGTATGCTTAGATGGAAGAGGTCTCATATATGCCGACGTGACATTGGCTATTCAATTGATTGGACCTATTTAATTAAACAAATGCATTTTGGGCTTGGATTTGGCCCATTTCACTTAGTCCCTCTTGGCTCATTTTCATTTCCCTATATGTGTGTGCTTAGGGGTGATCTATTTTCACAATCAAGGTAAGTAACTTAACCTTAGGTTGAACATTTTTCTTAACCTATGTCTTTGCCTCCTGATGAGTGATATTTCACTCATGATATCAGTGCCATTAAACTTGTTATTTGGTTAATTATTATGAGTTATTGATGTTTTAATGCGTGATTTTGATGTTGTGATGTAGGTTGAAGAGATTGAAGAAAATAAGCAAAAGTTGACAAAATTGGAGAAATGAGCTAAATTATAAGAGATCCAAAGTTCGAGGACTAAAGTACAAATACTCAAAAGTTGCGATGAACCTCATGATGAATATTTGAGAGCGTTAATGGTGACTTGGATGAAAAAAGATGTCAAATGGATCAAATATAATCAAAATATGATCATACATCAATTTCCAACTAAGAAAGTTATGCTCCAAATTCATAGTCTCATATTGAGACTCGTTTTTGACATAGCAAACGTTTGAATTGGAAAATGATATCTGAAGCTAAGTTGTACCTCTTTGAGTTATTTTTCAAATCATCTTGAATCACCTCAATCGGACATCGGGAGCAAAAGTTATGATAAAAATACTGAAGGACGTGCAGTGCAGTTTTCCAACCGGCGATGGGCACCAAGGTGCCGCCGTTACTTAAAAAAAAGAAACAGAACGAAGGCGTCACTGGGCGAGAAAACTTGTTTTAA
>CAIGRS010028665.1:0-11742 GCA_903798395.1 Fraxinus floribunda
ACTATGTTTTGGGAACTGAAATTAAATGATTGATACTTCCCACCTCTTTTGCTAGTTCGAGTGACCCATTTGACGTGTATATTTTCTGTTCTTTATTTTTCCCAATTTTACATCAACACAACCATTATAATTTTCACAATCTCTTGCTGTGACTTCCACAGATCTTGACTTAAAAGCAACTTTTTGGTTCGGAATATTAGCACCAAACATACTTGGTTGAGTGATAGCCCTTCTTCCTCCAATTTGCCTCCCTGCACTATGCCCCAATACAATTCTCAATTACGATTCTAAAAGGCGGCCTAAGAAATCATTGTGCATTTTCCCTTTTTCATAAGTTAACGGTTGATTCAACTCAATAATTCCTGCTAAATACAAATGCACTAATGAAAATTTACAAGGTGATAAAACATAGAATATCCTGATCCTGCAATCATCTCTGAGAAACACCGTTGAAAGTAGTCTGCAATGTTAGGTAATTCATAAGATAGACATGACAAAAAGATTATGGTTTGAATTCGTAATATATCTTACTACATTGTCATGGAGCATGAAACAAGTTTTGACATCTTTACCTTTTTGAATAAGCCAAAAGCATCCTTTCTTGATGCAGCATCTGATGCATACATGATGACCATTTCAATTGCCTGAGAATGAAGAATGAGTTGAACAATTAGATAATATGACTAAATTGTCAAGGAAGAAACTCAATAGTGGGCAACAGACTACCTGCAAACCAGTATAGAGAGTCAGCATATAGGCTGAGTAGTCCACATGATCATCATAAGTGTGTGATAAAATTCCATCCATGATGCAAGTAAGGAAATTGATTGCATGTTTCTTCAATTCCCATGGCAAATTCACGCATGAGAATATATGCTTCAACATGCCTATTGATTCCCATCTTCTAGACCAGTTACCTTGGAGTTCACTTTTGACGGCAGCCAAGTCAGCGTTGGCAGCTAAAGCAACCTCATTAGACTTGTAAGCCCAAGTTACTGATTATGATTCAATAGAGTAATAATAGAAGTGATTAGGAGAGTATATAGAGAACCAAAAACATCAGCAAAGAAGAAGAAATCCAATGTGTATACATAACGATTGTCAAGTACCAACCTGCAAGTGATGCTCCAAGTTCGACTTGAGAAAAGCAATTCATATAGTCATCACCTTCATCTGTAGTTTATTAGGTACATCAAGATGACCGTATAAAGGTGTATATCTAATATCAACTAGTCATCTATGCAAAAGAAATAAGGGTCCGTTTGATTTGACGGAATTTTCCATGGAAAAATATTTTCCTACTTCCACTTTTTGACTGTTTGATAGGTTAAATTTTCCACACTTTTTGACTGTTTGATAGGTTAAATTTTCCACAGAAAATGTTTTCCTCCCTTTTTCTAGGTACAATGCTTTGATGCACAAATGATGGAAAATGTTTTTTCACCTAACATTTTTCCCCTTTTTTTTTTTTAATGAGAACAAATTCTAGATACAATGGTAAAAAAAATTCACTTTTATCNTAGGTTAAATTTTCCACAGAAAATGTTTTCCTCCCTTTTTCTAGGTACAACCCTTTGATGCACAAATGATGGAATTTTTTTTTCACCTAATAGGTGGGAAAACATTTTCTACCTTTTTTTTTATTATTATAGCAATGGCAACCAATTTTATCAACCATTGCAAAAAGAATTTTTATTTTTGTTGACAATTTCTATGTAAAACAAAGTAAAACGAATATAGTAATTTTTTCTAATTGTTTAAATTTTATTTTATTTTTTTACTTTTTGGTAATTGGAAGAAATTCTAAACGTATTGGTAGAAAAATTTACCACTTTAATGGACAATTTTTATAAAAAACGAAGTCAAACGGACACCAAACTTTCAACATTTTCCAGGTAGAAAATTATACCAATAAAAATCAATTGATTACAATTCCCAGTAAAACAAATTCTAGGCAATTCAATTCCCAGTAAAACATTTTCTTTCCACTAATTTTCCACCTTTGCAATCATTGCCTGGGATTGTCTTATACTCAGAAAATTATATGCAAATAGTATAAATTAACCTCCAATAACCAGTTCTGTGAGCATATTAACCTCAGACCCCGTAATCAAACCAATGTACGATATTTCACAATGTCGAAGTAAGTGACATAACTGTAGCACTAACTGGGCACAGCTTGAAAATTTACTTGTCAAGCCAATTGAAACAAGAGCCTGCACATCAAGAATAGTTTAATTTACAAAGATGATATCACTTCACTAAACACAACTCAAAACAGCTGAAAATAGTATTTCACTTTGGCAAGAAATGTCCACCATAGTCTGCAAGACATATAGGCCTAATAAAGCACGGAGCTTATTGCTGTCCTTGCCTTCCTGCCAAATGAGTGAAAAATGTTCATGAAAACCTAGCAGAACCACAGATGAAACTACTGAATTAGCATTGGTGGTGACACATACCAAATTCACACAAACTTCTTGAATAGAGTTGGCAATGTCAATTGCCTTGCAGAACAATTCCTCAAAATCTTTATCTTCATCATATAATTCAGAAGACATGGTTTCCAAAACATTGAGAATAACAGGAACCACAGTTTTTACTTGCTCATAGTGCCGCCTCTGGATGGAAACAAGAACTGAAACCAGAAAGCAAATATGAATGGTATATCCCTGAACTCTACATATTTCGTGAATGGTAAAATCAAAGAGCATGAGCATAAACACATCCAATGGATTATGAAAAAAGGACACATTCTATCTCCAAAGCTTCGAGATCAATTGTCACTCAATCATTTCGTTAATAGACTGTCTGTGTATGCTTACATACTCAAGCATAAGAATGAAAACACAACAATAGTAATAGGAAACAAATAAAACCATGTTGACCAATTTTATCTTTTAAACAGACCTGTCTTTATCTTATGCTGGCTCCCTTATATTTAGTACCAAGTGACTGCATGATGGGGAACAACGATGATTTGGACTCAAAAATATAAATTAATTATATGTTCCAAATTTTAGGATACTAAGTCAATTGAATTATTTTCTAATTTTAGAACTCTTTGGATGGACACAAATAAGGTAGCTTGAACATGATGTAATACATAGGATTAGAATGGGTTCAATGCAATGGAAAAGTCACATCAGATTCTATGTAATATTAACTATAAAGTTAGATGCCAAGTTCTGCTTATTAGACCAATTATGGTTCATGGTACCGAGTGTCGAGACGTTAAAGCACAAAATGTCCATAAAGCGCATGTAGGGGGGATGAAAGTATTAAGATGGATGTGTTGCCATATAAGAACATGTAAAATAAGAAATTAGAATATAATTCAAAAAGTGAAGGCAGCGCCAATATTTGATGAATTAAAGGAACAACAATTAGGCAATTGTGCATGTTTAGCATAGACCTAAAAAGCTCTTGTTAACAAGAGGGATGTGGGGTACACCAATTAATACTAACGGGCATTATTGCAAAGAATACAATTATGTTGGATCTTCACATAGATGTAATGTAAGGATTGAACACAAATTAATCAAAAATAAATAAGTTAATTGTTGTATGCTTTTTCTCTCACTACATAAATCATAGAAGCAGATTATAGATTACATGTAGTTCAATATTTTTATTTTTTTCATTTTACATCAATGGGCATTAGAGTCAAAATCTGATCCAAGCAACATTTCTGCACATGCCCAATTAAAAATTGTACACATTTATTAAGATGCTATATCAAATCAAGGAATCCATATAGGAATGTCTGAATGCACTCGATTTTATGGTATTACCTTTGGTGAGCCCACTTAGAAGTGGTGTAAAGTAACGAGGTACAGCAAACAGCTCATCTCGAGAACCTAATGCCTGTAAAAGTTTTGGAGGAACATCTATGAGCCATTCAACAGATCAAAAAAAATAAAAATGCAGTAACGCAAATTTGAATACATTGAACAAACAAATGGTGATTATATTTAGAACACAACAATAACCAACTAAGTGCAACTACTCCAGTCAAGATACCTATCAAAAAAAAAAAAAAATTTTATTTTTTTCATTTTACATCAATGGGCATTAGAGTCAAAATCTGATCCAAGCAACATTTCTGCACATGCCCAATTAAATATTGTACACATTTATTAAGATGCTATATCAAATCAAGGAATCCATATAGGAATGTCTGAATGCACTCGATTTTATGGTATTACCTTTGGTGAGCCCACTTAGAAGTGGTATAAAGTAACAAGGTACAGCAAACAGTTCATCTCGAGAACCTAATGCCTGTAAAAGTTTTGGAGGAACGTCTATGAGCCATTCAACAGATCAAAAAAAATAAAAATGCAGTAACGCAAATTTGAATACATTGAACAAACAAATGGTGATTATATTTAGAACACAACAATAACCAACTAAGTGCAACTACTCCAGTCAAGACCTGTCACTAATGTGGATTATATGCATGAATTTTCTCATGACAGCAATCACTGTCTCAGGTTACAAACCCTGTTCAATTTTAATCTACATCCTACTTCTCTAGCTTATCCAATGGTTGATTAAGATCTGCTTCTTTATCCAAAAATATAGGTTATAGATATTGTATTTCCTCTTTATTAAGAGGAAAGCAACGAAAGGACTTCACTGAACATAATCAAATTATGTCTCATTTGATTCACATTTCCATCTATTGAGCAATTAACAGCAATTGCTCAAATTCCATGCAATTCTTTATTTTCTCTAAAGCCAAAACAATTTCATCAGAAAAATCTCAATGTTTGTGCAACAGTGAGTAACTAGTGATGAAACTATATAAACTACAGATATTAGCAGAAAAGAAAATAACAAATAATAGGACATTTTGATAACACAAAGATATTCACAGTTAGTAGTACCCAAAGTTTTCACATTTTCCATCAAACTCATATTTCAACTAGACAAACATATAGTAGTCCACTAGTCGCAGTTTTTCCAAAAGAGGACGTAATACACCAAAAGAACAAATAAACCGATCAGATATATACCTCACAGAGAATTGAAAGCATATCGCGGGGACTACAAGTCTCAACCAAGCGATCAATGATGCTCCCAGCCACCTCCAAACTCCTCTTAGACACACAAGCGAACCTGGCAACTGCCTTGGGCCACTCAAACGCTAACGCATCAATAACTTCCTGCAAAGATTAACTACTATAATTCATTAAACAGAAAACAACATAAAAAGGGTCCAATAAGTCAACATTTTTAAATATAGAAATAAAATAAAAAGAAAATGGAAACTTCACTAGAGTCTAGACCTGATTAAGTGAAGGTAAGCATATATATTGATGAATTTGGGCGAGAATTTCGAGCGCTGTTTTTTCCGAATCTTCATTTTCGGATTCCGATAAAACGGAAGTGGAGATTGAGTTGAGGAAATCTACGTGCTCGGAGATTGAATGCTGCGACTTACTGTAATCGCCTGCTTCAATCAACTGCATGCTTGCACACAACAATCATAATAAATATACTGCATTAATAAATTAAATCAATTCATATATAAATACATCTATTGTATGAAGTATATACACTTGAGCAAGAGGCTAGGGTTTGATGGAGGGTGTGGATGATGCTCTCCTGCTTTGAGGACATTCTGGCAGCTCTGCTCTGCAAATTGTGTAGTGTCAAAATGGGCCGAAATGAAAAATGACATTGATTTAAAAGGTTAAACATAAAAGCTCTCTTGGTCCCCAAACTTTTAAATGGTATCACTTTAGTCATCAAACTTTAATTAGTAAATTTAACAATTTTGTTGAGGGGTTTCATTGCTTATGTTCTTCACGAATTTACATAAATAAGCTGAAAAAAGCTGCTTTTGCATGCTAATTTGTATTCACATTACCCATCAGAACAATTTAAACTATTTCATTTTTAACTAATCGGTTCTATTTTGAATATTAGCCCTTGTTTAGCAATTATTATTTGAAAATTCTTTTTCTATATACTTATTTTTAACCATACATTGATACAATAAAATATTTTACATGTAAATTCAAATTTTTTCTTACTTTTTAACCACACATTTTTTTAAAAAATACTATTCAAAACTTTGTTTTCCCAAATAATGGTTGTCAAATATGGCATATGGGCTTAATTTGGTTAATATTTTACCTACTATCATTTTTTTTACATAAGTCTCGTTGTTGGAAAAAACACCTAATCAGTTAAATCGGCTAACAAATATGTAATCAATAACTTAATTGAAACAACTTTGTAATTTCATAGGCCATCTATGCAAAAATATGGCTCTTTGACTAAAGAAACCCATTTTTAAAGTTTGATGACCAACAAAGTTCATAACCCTTGATTTATAATTGTTGTAAAAACTACGACGATTGTTTTGTTTGTGTTTCAGTTTTGAGTGTTCATTTTGAGATGATTAAAAATGCGTTCTTTTTGACATTTTGAAAAATTATTTTGAAAATACCCAAAACGCGTTTTGAAAATTTTAATTTGATTATAATTGAAAATACCCAAAATTGTCGTTTTGGATTTTCTTTGTAAATTTTTAACTTGGTTTCAAAAACGCGTTTTCGAAAATAGGAAGAGAACACGTTTTCACTATTTTGAAAAATCGAAAATAGAAAACGGCTTGAAAATGGTAAAGAAAACATGCCCTTACTTTCCTTACTTGACAATGTATTACAAAATGTCAAGTATATTGGTCCTGAATAATCAATTATTACAGTTAAAATTACAGGTAGAATTACACTAGTATTAAGCCCTTGTTTGATATCTATTTTTCCCAAAATATATTTTTCTCTTTTCTTTTTAAACGCACGTTTTTCAATAAAATATTATTACGCACAAATTTAAAATTTTCCTTATTTTTTAACCAAACATTTTCTATCGATCTACTATTTCAAAATAAATTCTTATTATCAAAAGGGGAAACAAACATGCTCAACTATTAAGGACACATTTGCACTTCGTGTGGCAATAAACCTTGTTTTGAGTACCATAAATAACACAGAAGAGGGACGAGTGAGCACAAAGAAGGCGAGCTCTTATAGTACTGAAAAATTTAAGAATTCATTCGACTAACAGTAAATTTATTGAAAATGTCCAACTTGCTTATTGTTCTGCTGCACAAACAGCATCTTTACTTCTTCTAACCACCCTTCAAAATGTGCAATTCACAACTCAGTTTTGCGCTTCGTAAACATCCTAGCCACAGTTATGAAACTTGGGATTCTGATCAATAAAGAAAACAAAGAACCAGAGGAATTATATCCATATCCTAACGAAATTGGTAAGAAAAAATTTAGTTAAGTGCAATAATAACAAGAAAGAAGCTTCTCTCATTCTTCAGCATCGCTGGCAGCACTTAAATCCACATTGAGATCCAGAACCTGCACCAGAAGAAAAAAGAACAATTCATATTCATATGATGAAAATTCATTTGGATGTAACCAAAATGCTTATGATGCTCGTAGAGGGTGGTTTTGAAAGAGATGGGTAATAATTTACTCTTCACTGAATTATCAGTGACAAAATTCATGCTTGAGAGTGCTTAAAATAAAATTTAAATGATTATAAGTTGTGTGTAGTATGGCATGTGTCAGAATAAGTAAGGAGTAGTTATGAGTCCCATGAAATGTGTGAGGATATAGAAGTATCTTTGACCCGTTTAAATTATAATTTAAGTTATGTAAAGTAATAAAGCAATTTATATGAGCATGGAAGTATTTAATGCCTGCCCAAAAATCTAACACACATTAATTTCACCAGCCTTTTATTTATTCAAAAGTGAAGTTTCTTCATTTTAATGAAAATTTTCACTAGTTAGCAACATCAGAAAAAGGTCTTTCCAGTACAGATAACTTCTGAAGAAATATTTGAACAAAATAAAGAGCCAATTAAATTCTTCCACTTGTGGACTATTTTCAAGCATAATTATTCAATAGGACAAAACTTTTATAATCAACAAGCAATAAATAACCATTCTGGAACTGTAATGATAATTCCGAAACAAATAATTGAACAAACATAAGAAAAAAACGAAGCAGTTTAATTTAACAAATGGTCTTAATTACCCTAATCAGCTTACATAGTAGGTGTTCTATTCTTTGGCACGGAACCATTCACACCAAAATGCATTAACAGAGCAAAGCTGGAATCATAAACTGCGTCGATGATTGTTAAATTTACGAATTATAATCCTTACCTTTCCAGTAATCTTGGTATACATATTCAGCACGTCATCAACAGTTGACTCAAAGTGAGTTGTAGAATCATAGCTCTGACATATAGAAAAATAAGGTCATCCACGCTAGAAAAATTTCATGATCAAGCAGTTGTTTCAAAATGAGATTCTATAGAAACTCACAGTTGATATAAAGCAATTGTCCTGAGAGGAATCATTGGCTGGTTCATATCTGTCATAAGTCTCAAAGAAAATTTCATCCACAGGTCCAAGAAGATCGATCCCTGGTTTCAGTTCAATCTCTGGCTGGTCAGTTTCTGCCTCTGTGGAGACAAATGCAATGAATTTCCCTTTTGGAGCAACATTGTGAGAATAAGAGCAACAAAACAGATACCTGCAGCATCAAATGAAACTTTGTAACCATAAGCTGAAATATTAGGTATTGATGATTTAGATAGGATATCAAAACTGATTATAGATGAACTCGCATATAAGGTAAAATAGAACAAAAATCCTGGTGAACCGGACACAATATAAAACCAACTGTACGTGTTGCACCCGTCGAGCTTCTGCTTACCTTGATGGTTAATCTATATTTAACCCCCTCCCTCTCTATTTCGAACCGCTTGTGTGACTTTTTTAGACCAGCTAATCAAATGAAATCCTCAACAAAACTCGCAACCCGGTCCGTCATTTGGTAGTATTGTTCGGTGACACGGTTTTAGTTGACAAGATTAAGATGGAGATAATTAATAAAATTAAAAATTTTGGAAACAGCTTTATGATCTAAAGGTTTCACAATAGTTACAACGAAGACGGAATATATGCAATGCTAGTCATACTAAGAATAAGGATGATGGTAGAGTTACTACTTACCATACAGGATATTAATGTCCCAGTTGTTTTATGTACTCAGGTTCACCTTTCAATAAGGAATGACGAATTATAGATGGCACAATGCATATGATTGAAGCGAGTGGGATGAAATGGATAAATTTTACAGATATTCTATGTAATTAGAAGATATTTACAATTAGAGGAAATATCTGTAAAATGGTTACGGTTAGAAAGTGTAAATAAATTATATGCTTAATTATAGGGATTCCTAATTAGTATAAGATTTATAATTAGTATATTTTCCTAATATAGTTTTCTCAATATGTATATATATGTGTATCGTTCATATGAATTATATTAAGACATTATTTTCTTTCTTTATGTTCATGGTATCAGAGCCATGAATTTTTTTCTTGAACATGTGGTTGTCCGCATGTGTTGTTAGCGTCATCCTGCGTTTTCGGTGCTACCTGTGGTTGGTGGGTGGTTCTTCGTGGAAGTTCAGACCACTGTTCACCGAAGTTGGAGTCTTCGACAGTGACATCTGGTGTTTATTTGCGCCGTGTTTTGAGCTTTCGGTAGTGGCTCCGCATCCTGTTTATGCGATCTGAGGTTAGAGTCCACAATTCCGAAGTCTTCAAAGTTTGGGTTTCGATCGTGGCAGCTTGTTCCAGCACCTCCATCGCCGTCTGAGTTTTTTCTTTTTAGAGTTAAGGTCGTCTCTGTGAGTATATTACGCTTCAGTTTCGTTTGGCTGCCTGAGTGTTTTTTTTTTTTTGGCTTAATTTGTTTGGTGGGTTCAAGTTGTTTTGGGCTTGATTTGTTTGGTGAGTTTTATTTATTTGAGCTCAAATTGTTGGTGGAATATATTTTTGTTTGGATTGGGGTTTTATTGTACCTGAGTAATTTGTGACTAGGAAAAGTGGTTATTGGGTCTGAATTATTTGGTGGATTACTTTGGTTAGAGCTTGTTGGGCTTTTGTGTGCATTATTATGTGGGAAATTAGTTTACTTGGATACTTGTGGAGGTGTTGATTTGGATATTGTGTTTTATTTCTATGGCTGATGAGCAAAAGAATTTAGTTGTGACAAATGTCATTCTAGTGATATTCAAAATCACATAACATAAGTCGATTGGTCCAAATTATTTAGATTGGTGTAAGACAGTTCGGATTTATTTGCGGAGTATCTCTATGGACGATCATCTTACTGAGATCCGCCAACGGATAATACTAGCAAGACATGGCTAAGAGATGATGCTCGCTTATTCTTACAAATTCGGAATTCTATTGACACTGATATAGTGAGTTTGATTAATCACTGTATATTAAGGAATTGATAGAATATTTAGAATTTATGTACTCTAAAAAGGGAATGTGACGTATTTATGAAATCTGTAAGGGTTTTTACCGTGCTGAACAACAAGATCAGTCTCTTTAGGCTTATTTTATGAATTTCAAGAAGACCTATGAAGAACTGAATGTCTTTTTACTTTTTAGCTCTGATGTGAAAGTTCAGCAAGCTCAATTGGAGCAAATGGTTGTGATGATTTTCTAGTTGGTCTTAATTCTCAGTTTGAAATTGCTAAATTCCATATTCTCCCTGGTGCTGAGATTTCTTCTCTACAAGAGACTTTTACTAGAGTACTTTGCACAAATACTAGTGCTTATGTTGTTTCATCTGTTCAATCTTCTAGTGCTCTTATCAATCGCAAAGGTCATACAAAAGGTGGGAGTACAGGTAGTCGGGACAATCGAAGTCAGAACGAAAGGGGAGTTATATGTTACTACTGTCATGAGCCAGATCGTACCAAATGCACGTGCCAAAAATTGCACACTAAATCTCTAAAGTCACACCCAGCTCATGTTGCAGCTACTACTGCTACACCCATCTCATCCTCTGAGCAGATCATTATGATTTTTGCATATAAATTTGCTCAATTCACGCAGTACCAAGAAACATTGAAGAATTTATCTCAACCTATCTCTGCCATTGCTGAGATAGGTAAATTCGATACATGTCTTCTTTCCTCTTCCTCAAAATGGTTTATTAATTCTGGTGCTACAGATCATATGACAGGTAATCCTAGTCTCTTCTCCACTTTTCAGTCGCATACATCTCCTTCCAGTATTACTGTAGCTAATGGTTCTACTTCTTCTGTTCTTGGTTCTGGTACTATTAATCCAACTCCACTAATTTCTTTATCTTCTGTCTTAAGTCTACCACAATTTTTTTTTTCAATTTAATGTCTATGAGCAAACTCACTCGGACCATGAACTGCCGTATTTCATTTTTCCCTGATTATTGTCTTTTTCAAGATTTTATGACGAAGAAGATTGAAGAGGTTAATGAAACACACGAATTCTGTGTGTATTAATTTATTTACATCCTTGTATTAATATATATATATATACATCCAAGGGTTAAAGTTTAAAGGGAAAACAATATCCTAAATAAGGTAAAAATAAATATCCTACTAAACTAAGGAAACAATTAAATATAGTGCTAAAATTATTCTAAAACAATCCCTAATCACACCCAATCATTCAGATTTCCACACTCCCCCTCAAGTTGGATGGTAAATATTGATCATATCCAACTTACGAATGAAGTTATCGAAAGTTTGTTGAGGCAGTCCTTTGGTGAAGACATCTGCGGTTTGTTCCTTCGTGGGGACATATGTCATACAAATTACTCATTTTTCAACTTTTTCTTTGATAAAATGT
>CAIGRS010028689.1:0-15063 GCA_903798395.1 Fraxinus floribunda
TGTTTCACACAAGCCATTGATTACCTATGACAAAATCAATTTGATTATCTATAAATAAATTTGCAACAATTAAAAAAAAAAAAAAAGAAAGAGAAGTTTCTTACCCACAGAGAAAATGAAGAGTCCATCCCCACTCTTCAGACCGGCAATGCACAGAGAAACTCAGAATCGCAGTTTAATAATTAAAGAGCCGTTGCAATAAACAGCAATTGAAACGACATCGTTTAATGATTAAACAGGATAATCAAATAAAAGAGCGGCAGCCCGCCAACCGTACAAATTTTGAATTTCACCGACTTAGAGCACAACGGTAAATTCTCTTCATTATAAAAAGCCCAAATTCCCTCACTTTCTCTCCAACGGCACAGTTCTAAAATCATCTGCTTTCTTGGTTCCTCTTTCCTGTTGAAGAGAATCCGATTGAGTTTTTGATATTCCACTGTGTGAATTGTGATCTCTTCCAACGGCACAATTCTGAAATCATCTCTTCTTTCTTGTGTTAATTAGAGGATCTTAATTCTGCATATCAGAGCAAACAGTCGAGATCATAAATACCATATCTCACATAAGGTACGTATTAATTGCCGCTCACTTGTTTCGATGAATTTGCAAAAGTGTTTTCTGTATTTTACTGTTCTCATCAATTCTCTTGGATTATTGATAAATTTGTGAACAACTTTCGACAAAACGGTTTAGATTATTATTTGGNTTTGCAAAAGTGTTTTCTGTATTTTACTGTTCTCATCAATTCTCTTGGATTATTGATAAATTTGTGAACTTTCCACAAAACGGTTTAGATTATTATTTGGACAGCAACTACTTGTTGAATTTTAAAGTGGAGAAGATATTTTTCTGATTACAATAAATTGCAGGGAATCATGGAGAATGCGACAAGAAACAAGAATCAGAAAACTGCTTTGAGGGCCATCGAAAAGAGTTTCTTGAAGAGGAAAGATTGCATCAAGAAAAAGACCATGGAACTCTCTGTTCTCTGTGATGTCAACGTCTGTGCCATTATTGTTGGGCCAGACGGAACGGTCGAAACATGGCCAGAAAGTCGTAATGATGTGCAGCGGGTGATCGAAATGTACGTAAACTGCCCAGTTGACAAGAAGAAAAGGCAACGGCCCCAAGAACTTGATCATGGTGGAGATGATCGCAGTAACAAAAAACGGAAAGTATGTGGTGTCTCTGAGGGAGTAAAGAAGACAGGGTTTACAGATAAAGATGTGCTTAGAAGGATTGAGGCCAAGTTATGTCAAGTAAGGGAGAAAATCCAGTTGATTAAGTCCAATGATCAAAAAACTATGGACTGTACCGTTGATAATTCGATAGAGACATCCTTCTTCCAGGAAACTGCCTCTTTTGATCAGAGTCAGATTTTAGAGAACTCCCATTGGGTCGACACACAACTGGAAGAAATACACGGATTTGACGAGATTGATCTATTTGATTTTTCGGATCTTTTCAATACAGGATCTGAAAATCTACATCCAATGGAAGTCGGTAAAGAGGACAGCCATGAACTTTTGACAACTGCACCAGCTCCAAAATCGCTCGACCCCTGCAGTGGATTAACAGATACATATCAAGATTTTCAGTCGTCTACACTAGGAGTGAACTCATTAATCCCTGGTAATGAATTGATGGATACATTTTCTATGGCACATAATGAAGAACTCAACCAGTTTACACCAATTGATCTGAACTGGTTTGGTCCTAGTAGCGAATCAGTGAACTCCTTTACTTCGCCAGGTAATCTGGACTTCCAGCGTTTTACACCAAATTGGAACTGGTTCGAAGACAGTGCAATTTTGGATGACCTGACTTCATGGCGCGCTGTTGATAATAATTTGTGGACTTAGTATTTTCTTGTTAGATAGTCATATTTTTTAGTTCTTTGATAGTGAAGTCCATTTCTATTTGAGATCATTGTAATTTGCATCCTTTCGATGCATGACTTAGGATATCAAGTATACATACCTTTTTCAATTCTGATGCTTTCTTTTGCTTTTGATATTTTTGGGCAATGCTTTTTAATTCAGTTGTTTCAGTTATATCAAGACTAATGAGAAGATTANGGGCAATGCTTTTTAATTCAGTTGTTTCAGTTATATCAAGACTAATGAGAAGATTAATAAAACAAAACTGAATACATATTTCTCATTCAAGTCTTGTCTGCTAATAAGATGGGATCTATGTAGTATGTACCAAAATGTTCCCATTTCATTCATATTTCGTGAATTATCAAGAGAGACAAAAATATCAAGTTATAGAATTGTATTAAATTTAAATCCTAGCGTCCACTTTTAATAATTTTCCTACCAAATGTATAAAAAACTTCTTGATTCTTGCCCAAACCAACATGCTAGGACAGTTTTACACGATAAGGGAACTTGTATTCCGTAAACAATGTTACATGATTCAAGAGCGGAGTAAATAGAATTTTCCTTCTCGAACTTGGTCAGAGAATGCCAGTGTGATTTAAGGAGCAGCAGTTTAATATTATACGCTAACTTGTATAAGATGCTGATAACTCTGCACTCAATGGCCGTCTTCCCAGGAAAAAGATAAATCTGCTGTCTTCTGTATTGACAAAGATAGTGCAGATGGATTTTCTTTATTTTATCAGCATTGCTGGAGTTTTTTGTTCAGAGTAGTCTGGCATGCAGTTAAGACTTCTTTGATTCTTCTCCTAATCCTAGAGCCTTCACATCGACTACTATTTTCCTATTTCCATACAAGGAAAATGTTTCATTTAGTCTAATCAGTTTATGCACTAGATTTAGTAAAATAATACTGAAGATTTGATGGCTCGCCTAAATTTGATAATCTCCTTCGCAGAGTGATTTCGTACCCGGTAGACTTATTGGAGAAAATATTCTACTAGCACAAGAAAGACAGCATAATCTAGATAAGGTTAGGGACGCAATGTCATAGTAGAGCTTTCTCAATATTCAAATCTGACATGTCCAAGACGGATGATAGAATCAAGTAGAGCTTTCTCAATAGTCAATACCATGCTTAGGTAGTATGGATTCAATGAAGAATGGATTGATAAAGGAATAGCGATGTTCTTGCTCTTCAAAAATTTTACAGGAACGTATCTCCTTACAATTGGTGTCCAAAATGTGTTAGTTGCAATTGTATTGAATCATTGGAGCATGTATTCATCAAATGGTTGATTGCTGCTGCTATTTGGAGACATTTTGCTTCCATCGTTAGTGTCAAAATCCTTAACGTGGACAGGGTGCATACCTTATTTCAGGCATGGAGCTTCTCTGGACAGTTTGTGTCTTACGGTTTCTTTGGATGGGACTAATGGTATTATACACATGGACGTGAAAATGGATGATCATTGCATAATTTGGAGATTTTATGATCTCATTACTCTGGTTTAAATGGCAGAGTTATTTAGTCTGATTACATTGATTACACCTCTCGTAGATCTCCTGACATCATAAAATGGATAGTGCCTGCCTCCATTAAATGTATGCTCAAAAGGAAATCCAGATTATTGGTAGGTGGCGGTATCACGAGTGAGAAAATTTGTGTGAAATAATAAACATGGGAGTAGTACTCCCATTACACGAGTTTAGACGATTGGCCTCAAATACTATATCAAACCACAAACTTTTGTTAATACATTTACAGTGAAATGTACACTCTTAAGCAACACATTTCATGCATAAAGGGCTATAAGTTAAAAGATGTTCTGGATTTATAAGTGTAGCCAATATTACAAGAAAGATACAACTTCATAAAGACGTAATTTGACCGTGTTTCAGAAGTCATGAACTAAAGGCAGCAGTTTAAGATAACACAGTGATTTGTATTGCACACATATTTGCATGTTAGGCTATCAAATAATTCAATTTTTTCAATCCAATCGAGTTGGTCGCCTCAACAGTACCTACCATATGTGTCTTGCAATCACTAATAAGATTGGCTGTTGCAGTTCTGGAAACCCAACTGGGCAAGCTTGGTGTATAAGAAAGACGGGGGAGGTGACTGTGGAGTGCCTTGAAGCCTACGGTTTAACATGCCCAGAAACTCTTCAGAACCGACTGGTAGATACTCTTCAGAAAATCGAAATTTGTACTATTCATTTGACATGGAGGTAGGCACTTTGAGTATATGTCAACTGAAACAAATTTCCTTCAAGGGAGTAAGCAATATGAATTCTTGAAGTATGATTTGGAATCTGTTGACCAAGAGAAGACTCCATTTGTCGTATTTCAAGGACACCGTCCAATGTATATGACCGGGAGTAACTTTAGAAGCCCCATTGATGGCAATATTACTTGAGCATATGGAACCTCTTTTGGTTAAGAACAAGGTAAATCTTGTGTTATGGGGATGTCCTGTACATAAATATGAAAGGTTTTGACCCCTTCACAACTTTGCATGTGGAAATTTGGAGATAGACAAAATTCTGTTATTGCATGTGAATACTGTGCAAATTACAATTTCACAACGTAAGAATTCCATAACAAAAAATGTGAAAAGGGCAACACCTAGTGTTCAGCTATCATTTCGAAAAACATAAATAGGGATACATATTTCAGCTATCTAGGATTCAAATTGAAGTATCTCACTTCCCAAGCAAACGACGCGCACGTTGATTGGCACCTTTCACCCGATAATTTAGTTCATCCACATCGTCTTGAAGGTAATTGAGGTCCTTGTTTTGCCTGTTGTCATGCAGGTTATACTAGGTTAATAGGACACAGGTTACATAAACTCGTGATATATAAATAATGAGAAATTGAAACTACACCGTGTGAGGGGAATGGGGAGGATCTACTGACAAAACACATTTACATATCATCTTATGGTCATCGATGCTACAGCAGCAATAGCTCACCACATCATTGGCAAGAAATTTTACACAATTATGCGGCTTAGAATTAAGAAGTTTATTTCTTTCAATTTATAAAACATTGAAATTTCACACAGTCATGCGCGGTGGTTTAGACTTGAGAAGTTCATATCATTCAATTTACAAAACATTGTTTCTTATTGTAGTATCGTGGATACTATGTAGACATCTCCCCCTAAGTGCAAAGTCCAGCTTCATTTTTTCATCAAAGGCATAACACAGACAGAATTTTTCATAACAGGTGAAGGTGAGACTACAATACCACTTTATTGTGCTACCTTGTTGAAATATGAGGGTGCCTGTGCATGATATAATTATAAAGATAATTGACCTGTCAAGTTCAGAACCCATGTCAGTAGCCATGCCCTTTAATTCACCCAATATATTGCTGAGATCTGAAAGTGCATCATCTTGCTTTCCCTTCTCCACCTGGTAATGAACATTAAAAATAATGAAAACATATCATGGGTATGCAATATTGTAATAAAGGATTAATGAGAGAAATGTATGTAACAAACAAATACCTCAACTTTCTGCAAGGAGTTTGTTGGATCCAGAAGAGGCATACGAGAAACAGACCGTCCTTTAGGTGCCAAATTCAAACCTAACTTTTCCCTTTGAGTCGGGCTACTTCGTTTTCCTATATCATTTTCATCTATCAAAGCGACAAAGCAGCTTAATCAAATAAAAAATGGATTACAAGTCACAATGGGAAACACCATATTAATCATGTACTCCATCTATCTCATAAAGATAGTCGTTAATTTTTTTCACACAGAGTAAGAAAATTTAGTTAATATAATTGAAATAATAAATTTTACTTATCATTTTTCCTAATATACCCCTACATTAATGCCATCAATATTCAAGATAATTAAAGTATCTTGGTGCTAGTCATTGTTTAACGCAAGAATCAAGGTAATTAACATTCCAAAGTCATCCAATACAAATATAAATGTCCATGAAATGGATTTTTGTGATTTTTAATTTATTGTTAAAACTTAAAACTACAATTAAATATTGGAATGGTTTATATTTGAGATAACAAAGCACATTAAATAGGAGGTATATTAGGAAATTAATATATTAACTACACACTCAAATAAGAAACAAAATTATAATTTGGGACAGACGAAAAAGGAAAACGGGACTATCTTTATGGACAGAGGGAGTACTACTTTTCAAATCAATCGAGTTTAATATAATATTTTCCAAGAAAAAATGGGAAAATGAAAAAGAAATTTTAAAACCTCTTGAAGTTAAAGGCCCTGTGATGTCCCTGATCTTTTTTGACTTCCAAGGCATAGAAAACATGCTGCCAAGATTATTCAACAATTTCTCCCCCTGACGGAAAATTATATGATCATCATTAGTAGAAAAAAAAAATGTGATCAAAAGCAAGGAAATATGAAGTCAAGAAAAAAAATGGAACATTAGGAGAGAAATCTAGTTAGTCCAGATCAACTACATCCAACATTTCAAACCAACATGCGTAATATATCGCCGGTAAAAAAAGGTTACTTATTTTGAAAGTAACTCATAAATTACCACCAAAATAAGTAACTTATTTATAAATACATTTTTAAGCTTAGCCATACATGCTTTAATCTATCTTGGGTTCTTCTAGATGACACAACTAAATACAACAGTTATGTCTTCAATCCGTGTTCTATCCATTTGTTATTTATAAAAATATAAGATCCTAAGAATGCCTAAGAATTTGAATTACATAATAGTTGTAAGGCGGGGTAATGACAAATCAATCAAAAAACTATAAGCAGTCTAGTAAGCATTGTCCGGCACAATCTGAAACACATGCAGCGAGGCCACATAAATGAAGAGAACACAGATATGAAGTTCCGAAGGAAGAAAAGAATTACTGAAAATTCGAAAGATTACTATAATTATATTCAAGGTGACTTGTTACCAAATCCAATAGTGGACCAAACAAACAGTTAATATGCCTAGAGCATGATAGATTATGTAACTTATCCCCAAGCAATACAAATTCATTCATACTCCATAAAAGGGAAAATGAGAAAATAATTTACTTATCCACAAGTTATTATGTCATGAAAATTATGGATGCAAAGTGAAATAAAAATGTGATATACCCTGCTCAAATCGCGGTCCATATCAACAACCACCATGTGGGTGTTGTGGATTTGCTCGCCCTGTTGATGCAAGGTCTCTAAGGTTCTAACACCATCCTGTCTAATGTCCTCTGCAATCTTCAGGCAGTTGTTCACGGAGTTTGTCGTCTCTTGAGCCTTGTTCACAGCAAAACTCTCAAATTCTTGTACAGACATGCTCTCAAGGTCTCTCTTGCCCTGAGACTTGATATTCTGCTTGCTTCTAGAGGAGTAAGAGGATGAGGAAGATGCTCCTCTCCCAAAATCATCATCGTCATCATCATCGAATGGATTAGATTTTTGGCTTGGTGTAATGAGCACAGGTTCGGAAGAAGTTCTTCTTGCAGGTGTAGTAGTTGATTTGTTATCAGATTCCGTATCAGAATCAAAAGGATTAGAATGATCAATTGAGTTTTGCTTAGGCAGTTCATTAGCAGGTGATTTCCTAAAGCCAAACATTTTAGCAAATTGGTTTGTGAGTTAAATTACTACCCAGAAGTCTAGTATAAATTCCTATCCAAAGTTTCTGTCCTGCTAGGATTGTGCAAGATGGACTCGAATATCCAATTGCAGCACCTGGAAGCACAATTAGTTTAGAAAATGAAAACAATATCATAACAATCCGATTATGCTTTTCACGTTAAGTGATATTTTCACATAAGAAGATATGACATACATCAAACACAGAAAATGACTTGGATAAAACCTAAAAGATTATGAGCCTGTTTGGTACGGTTTAAAATCCAATTAAAATCGAAAATTGGTGTCAAAATAAGTGGAAAAGGTACCAATTTCAAAAAACTACCCTCAACAGCTAGTTTAGCCACTATGGGCGCAGGGGCGCCCATTGAACAACAATTTCCAACACAAGATGGACACGAATTGCAGCACCTGGAAGCATAATTAATTTAGAAAATGAAAATGATATCATACGACTTGGATAAAACCTAAAAGATTATGATATGTAAATGACAAAGTATACTCAAGTTGACATCAGATAAAAGGCAATTAGAATAAACCTTTTATGCATATCACAGGAATTAAAACCATTATGCAACTTTCGATCAAATATCTCAGAGAAGGAAAAAATGGTTTTCAAGAGCAATTCTTCTAAAGAGTCCAGTGGCAGATCAAAAAGTGAAAAATTCCACCAAGTTAAATTTTTAAACACGATCATTGTTTTTTCTGCATTACTCTGGAGGAAATATAAGGGGGAAAACCATGGAGGGGAGAGATTCCGAAAAATGGCCAACTTTCTAGCAAATGCACAAAAACAGCCACAATTTTTCACTATTTCCAAAACTACCCCTGTTATGATAGATCCTTGACATTTGAGAAAGTTACAGGAAATGTTGTCAAAACTTTTTATTTACACCTTTTCCTGTTTCCCAACATCCATTCCATTTACTGATGTCCCTCACTCATACCATCACTTTTCTTTTTCTTTCATTGAAACTCTTTCTTTCTCCTTTGAAACACCGCTTGCAACAGGGCTCAGCCAGCCCTGTTGAGCCCGGTGAGTAAAATTTTTTTATTATTTCAATTATTTTTCAATAGGTGTTACATATACTATGCAATTGTGCTTTTATTTTCAAATAAGCGGCTATTTTTTAATTGTCTCTCTTTCTTTTTTACACATCTATAAGGATAAAGAGATAGCAGTGCCAGTAAATCATGCTATAGAAATGAGAACTTGATTATTAGTTTAGAATACCTAGTTTTAGGCATCTACTAGTTGGCATGCCTTCTTCGGGCAATTCACGCATCAATTAGGAATGTGATTGGTGAAATGTAACCAAAAAAAAAAAAAAAGAGAGATCTATGGTTTATGTTTGACAAGATTCTAGCACTATTTAGCTTAAATGAATTTAGACATTACATGTGGTAGGGAGATACATTTTGATGGATTCAATCAGATTACTTGCAAGCAATTGGACAAACATTTCTATCATGGGATAAACCTAAGGATGAATATAAATTATGAGACTCTGTTGTGCACTTGAGACATGAAAACTTCAAATCCAAATTGATTCTATAGGACTTGTTGAAGAAGAAAAAAATCTCAAAAGATACACATGGGGTAAGTTATGTTTTCAAAGGACCACTGCATCCTTTCGAAGAGACTGGAGGGAGGGCGGGTTCGACAAATCCTACAGGTACACAACATACAGCTTTCTTATTGTTTACATGTACATTTGTATATTTAATTCTTACACGCTCATTCATTATAATTGAAGTTATTTTATGCATTCCTGATTGTTTTCTACTTGAACAATTTGGGCATGCAAGGCAGTGCTCCAAATTGGGGAGAGGTTCGAGAAGTAGCAATAAATCTATTCTAGGATATTGAACCGAGATGCAACACAGGGCCAACAAGTAGTCAAGCGTTTGCCTTTTTTAAAATCCAATAGGTAATATTTCATTATCAACCATAAATCTCATAAGCAGGTAGTTTCAGCAAAACTGAAAATCTTGTGCATTTGCTGGAAAAGTGACCATTTTTAATTTCCTTTTCTTGAAATGGAAAATATCTTAAAAGATAAACTCGTGATTTATATGAAGATAAAACCCAGGTTAAGCAATGAATGCGACCAGAAACGATAAATTATGAAGAAAAAACACCAGTTTACAGCGATTTCTAGAAATAAACACCCAAGAACAAGGAGTCCCTCCAAGATCTAGAAACAAGCAAAAATAAACGAGAAGAGAGAAGAAATTGTACCTGAGTTAAAATTAATGAAAATGGTCCCCAATTTTGTACTTGAAACCCTAAAATCTTTCGGATTCCAGTATACGCCGATGCAAAATTTCTGCTTCAGAGTGGAGAAAAATACAGCGCAGAAAGTACGTCCACTAAGCGGCAAAGACAAAAAAGAGAATTTTTTAGTACGATTAGAAAAATTCTTTTGCGTTTCGAGAGAATGAAGAAGATTATAAGAGGCGCCGTGGAAAGCCAGATTGAGAGACATTCAAACCCTTTTGAAAAAATTTTGACCGTTGGCCAAGACAACGTTCCAATTAATTTAAGAAAATTACACTTACACCCCTACATTATCTAAAATATTTCGCTGACAGCCTTCTTGTTCAAAGATTATAGAAGCCTCAAAAACAAATATGAGATCCTCAGCCTATACAAAAGAGAGCAATCAGGTCCTCAATGTATTTAAAACATATAAACATCTGGTCTATGGCATGGAACATTATTCTAAAAAGACTTGCATATTTTAAAAACAGCAGTCTAGATTTCGATCAAAATTGCTTGGTGACCCCCCAGCCCATACTGTTTGATTCGAACATGATACAGCAAATTTTGTATGGGCTACATAGTTCACTTCCTGCCTTAATGGACAAACTAAAGAAGGAAAACAACTCATTAAGTCAAAAATCCTAGAAGTAAGAGCTCCCTTGGTTGCATTGACAGGATGGTTCTTCGCAGCTTGGGAACATTAAAACAATCATACTCAATCGTGGAGATTGCAAGATCATGCGTGCAGGCAAAGGTCAATCCCTCAAGTATAGCGAGGTATTCTGCAATATACAGTGTAATGCTTTCAGAGGCCTTTTTCTAACAGCTGACTTTCAGCACACAACCCCCATGCCAAAACAATCACCTCCAACCAGTAAAGAAGCGTCCACATTGAGGCAGTCCAAGGAGGGCAGAGATCATCTCCTCTCACCAATAGCGTCCAGATTCCAACCTGTACCAGAGTTTGCATTGCTTGAAATTCAGCTAAGTAGGCTCTGGCCTTCTCAAGCAATCTGCTTAGCAAGCATCTGTCTTTACTTCCAAATATTAAGTTGTTTTATTCCCAACAGTACCACCCCACCACGAGCACTACCTCTCTCTCCGAAGCATTTCATCTATCATACAAGAGCAGAAAAAACCTACGACACAAGACATGGTATCGAGGCCCCCACTTCAAATCAAAACCACTCTCTTCCCAAATTCAGCCTCAGGGAAGGTGAATATAACATGGACACTGTCTTCATTCGATTCAGAACTCTGCTGCAAAGTGGATCGATATTCAGATGATGTTTACGCAGGCATGCTTTGGATGGGATAAGCTAAGAACAGCCCGCCAAGAATAAGACACGGTATCAAGGGCCTACCCCCACTTCATATCAAACCACTCTCTTCCCAAATTGAGCAGCAGGGCAAGTGAATACAACATGGACACTGTCTTCATTTGATTCAGAAATCTGCTGCAAAGTGGATCAATATTCAGATGGCGTTTTCTCAGGCACGCTTTGGATGGGATAAGCTCAAGAACAGCCCGCCATTTGGAGTGCATTACATCCCCACGGGAATTTCCACCAGCTAGCCAATCCATGGAGGGAGCTTTCAATGCCATTCTTTGATAGACATAGCAAGTCTGAACCTAGATTTTACTCAATAAAGCCGGCACCAATTAAAGTGCCACACAGGGACACCACCTGGCAGTGACAGAGTATCATATCAGCCATGCTGAGAAGATTATCGCCCAAGTGGTTCTGCTCATTCAACTCCATGCTTCACTCAAATCATCATAATCTTTCTGTTTCCTATGCTGTATAGTTATGGGGGTGTTTTTCTGAAAAGTTCTGTCATTTTGCCCTACCTTTTAAATCAACAAGACAGTATCACAGGCTCGCAAGAGATCTGAATCTAAAACATTTTAGCCGTTGTTGAATCGTGTCTCATGAGTAACTCCCACACTTGAGTCCTATCTTTTAACTTTAAAAATAAACCTAATTCAAGTTTGGAGAATCTTGATTGATCAAGAGGATCACCTAAATGCAATTTGGGCTATAACTGATGCTTAGAATAGTCACCCGAGATGCATAAAGCAACAACTAATGCAGAGATTGCACCATCTGCGAATATAAGTCGATGTTGATGTACATGTCAGCCTGACTAGTCGCAGCTGACTTCCTCAAACCCCTTGTCTTCATCAAGTCTCGAACTCGACTGACCTGGCTCCACGCTCTGTTAGAAGCATATAAATTTGACATAAGCACATAATGGCTTGCATCATGAGGATGCAACTTGAGCATTTTTTGTACTGCCATGTCCCCAAGATCGAACCTAGAGTGAATGCTGCATCCATGAAGAAAAGCACCAAAAACAGTAACATCGGGCTGAATTAGCATTTTCTCAATAAAAACAAAGGCTTCCTCGAGCCTGCCCGAACGAGACAATAAATTGACCATACAAACGTAATGCCTCATTGAGGGAACAATATCATATACCTTGCACATTGTATTAAAGTATCTCCATCCCTCTTTAATCATTCCGGTATGGCTACATGCGGATAGGATGTTTGTGAAAATTACATCAGTTGGTTCTATGTTTTCCTTCAGCATATCGCGGAAAAGGGCCAGGCAATTGTTAGCATCCCCTTGTGTTCCATAACCGCTAATCATTGCACTCCATGTAACCGTGTTCTTCTCTGCCATCCTGTCAAAAACACTGCGAGCAGACTCAGCATTACCACATTTTGCATATAAATTTAGAAGTGCAGTACCAACATAGACATTCTTGGCTGACAAAAACCCTTCTTTGATAGAGTAGGCATGAAGAGAAGAACCAAATCTGATATCCCCAAGGAAAGCACAAGCTGAAAGGACAGACACTACTGTTATGCAATCAGGCTGGATGAAATCTGATCTCATTCGATAGAACAATTTCAGCGCCTCATAAGCAGATCCACTTTGAGAATACGCGCTAATTATTGAATTCCAAGCAATCACATCCTTATCTGAAATATTCTCAAATAAATAATTAGCATCTCCTATTCTACAATGCTTAGCATACATGTCCACTAGAGCATTCGTCATATTAGCATCATCTAATCCAAGCTTAATAGCCAGACTATGAACAGATGGACCCAACTTCAGATTGGGTGATTGTGCACAAGCTGAAAGAACGCTCGCCAAGGTAACTGAATTCGGCAAAACACCTTGCCATGTCTTGTCTGTAAACAACAGCAATGCCTCTTCTGCATAGCCATTCTGGGCATAACCAACGATCATGGCAGACCATGAAACAAGATCAATAATGGAGTACTCATTGAAAATCAATCGGGCATCTCTAATGGCCCCACACTTCACATACACATCCACAAGAGCAGTAACTAAGTATGAGTTGACCTCAATCCCATTCTTGATCACATACCCATGCACCCACTTTCCCTGATGCAAAGCCCCTAATTTTGCACATGCTGTCACTACACTCCCGAAAGTGTACTCATTTCCTTCAACCAAGCCGTCTCTCATCCGGTTAAACAATACTAACGCTTCTTGAGCACAATCATTCTGCACATACCCAACAATCATGGATGTCCAACAAACTACATTTCTATACAAAATCCTGTCAAAAACTTTGCGAGCAGTTTCAGTATCACGGCACTTAGTATACATATCAACAAGGCCAGTCAATACAAAATTATCAGGTCTCCATACCTTAACTATATAACCATGCAATTTCCTCCCTTCACTAAAATTCCTCAACTCACTACATGCCTTCAACACAATAGAAAACACAATGTTATCCTGTACAATAAAAGTCGTCCTCATAAAATCATAAAAGCCAATAATCTCATCAAACAAATCATTCATAAAGTACCATCTAATCATCAATTTATAAGAAGCAAAATCTGGGTCCGGAATTTCATCGAACATCAAACGGGCAATTTTGACACGCCCAAATAAACCATACAAGCTAATTAATTTGGTTCTCAAGAAAGGGTCATCAGATTGACCATCAATAATTAAAAGGGCGTGGATTTTTTGGAGAGAAGAGAGGGTCTTGCAAAGATTTAAAAGAGGGAAAAAGGGGTTTGATTGAATAGAATGGATGGAATCAAGTGTTGATTCAATATGATAGGAATTCGGTACTGAAGTTAAGGTTCTGGATTCATAAATGGTTCTTGAGATTGCGAAACGAGGGATGCTTCTGTGCATTAATGAGATGAGCTTCATTATTTTGTTCATTTCAGTTTTTGGTTTTGTTGTGTACAAGGACTCCCGCCATTTTACGGTTCTTTTACCCAACAGGGAAAATTACCGGCAATATCCTTAACCTCTACAATCTTTGCGAAATTAGTCACAAGATTTTCCGGAAACTGTTAAAAATTAAAATTGATTTTTAAAGACAAAATTAGTGAGAATTCATAGTAGTAGACATGGTAGCGGATCGAGCCTAGCTGACTCGACTCACCTAACCTCAAGCTCGATTCTATTCAACTGGCAGGTTGGGCTCATTTTGTTGGTTAACGAGTCATTGGCTCATTCATTCGCTCTTTTATTTTATGAAATACTACATATTGTTTAAATAATATTTAATTATTTTATTTTATATTTCATATTTTTCATAACTAACACTTATTTCTTTTTTCGTAAAGATAAATAATATTTTTCTCCTGTCCTATCAAATCTACTAAAATTATATATTAATGAAATTAGCACAAAATAATTGATTTGGTATACATTATATAATTTAATACTTATTTATGTAAGTTATAAATTATACACATTATTTAAGATCGCTTTTGATATCAACTCAATAAGCCCACTTGCAAAGAGAGAAAGAAGTTGTTGTGCAAATATCATAAAGTCATGGGTTTGGCAAAGACAAAAGTCCATTCTACCCCTTTCGTTATTGACAGGAAATGAATTGAGGGCAAAATTGGCAATTAGCCCCAATAATTTATAATGGATACAGTAAATGGTCTCAATCACGTTAATCGTTATGGAGTAAACAAATATAAAATGTGGATTGTGCTGGATGTACACTTTGACGTCGTTTCCTAATGTGTAGAGGGAATCTGTGCAATGCTGTAATATGTGTCTTCAAAATCAATGATGTAGATCTGGTCACACGGTAGGGTGTGAGGGTTCGATTCTTGCCTCTAACAAGATTTGAAATTGGACTCTTTGTGGGCACCAGTATGATGTTGATCATGTCAGTTGTCACACGGTAGAGTGTGAAGGTTCGATTCCTGCTTCTAACAAGGTTTGGAATTAGACTCTTTGTGGACCCCAGTATGATAACTCTTGTACCCTAACCTG
>CAIGRS010028708.1:0-13398 GCA_903798395.1 Fraxinus floribunda
TTTTTACCTTAAAAAATAAATGAGCTTAGGGGGCAGGAAATTTGATCTCTTCCAAAGGGTATTCGCAAATATCAGTACTGAATTTGCAGTTTAATTACCCTTTTCATATTTCGCTTCAAAAAAGTCGGTATAAATAATCCATTGTGGACATTTCATTGGATCCTCCAATCCGCACGCACTAGGATTTACGGTGTTCACCTCGGCTATATGATAGTTGATAAGTGCGTTTTACACACTAAATATGGATAATTGTCAATAAATATATGAATATGACTTAATTTTGTGTAATTTGTGTTTTGTAGGCTAAAAACGATTAACGCTGTGAAAATTTAGAAAAACAAGTGAAAAAGGACTAAAATGAAGCACAATCAAAGTTTGAGCACTCAAGTGCAAATACTGAAATGTTGTATCGTTCAGAAAAACAAGTGAAAAGCACTAAAATGAAGCACAATCAAAGTTTGAGCACTCAAGTGTAAATACTGAAAAGTTGTGTCGATTTTACGAGGAAGATTTGAGAGTTTTAGGCATTAATTGAATGAAGAAAGAAGTCGAAGGGATCAAATATAGTCAAAGTACTATTATATATCAACTTCCAACCGAAAAAGTTATGCTACGAATTTTCAGTCTTGGTTTGAAACTCATTTTTGGCATAGAAGACGTTCGAATTTGGACATTTATAATTCTGGACGATATGTAGATATTTGAGTAAGCTTCCCAACACATTTTGAATCACCTCAATCGGATATCGAAAGAGAAAGATATGGTCAAAATACTGAAAACTATCAGTGGGAAAAAAGTATAACCATTCGGTCGCATGGCAGTGTCCAGGGACCTCAAGTGTCTCATATCTATGAATCACATGGCATGGTTGTCTTTCGGCGCGAGAAATTTCTGGTTTCCTTTTTCAATTCAAATACCTTTAGAAACAAATCTTCGGATGATATTTAACCCTAGAGCCGTCCAGAACGTGGGGGAGGAGTTTTATAAAGGTTTTGAAAGAGAAAAAGAGGCAAGAACATGAAGAACAACACCACGAAGCGAAAATTAAATTCAAGAATTCAATTGGTGATATCGTTCCTTCATTGTTTTTTTTTTTTTTTGCTTCTCACCACCATGTTAGGCTAGATTAATTTATGTTAGGGAACGATGAACTATGTAATTTAATTTTTAATTATTCTTAGTTTTACATTCTTGATAATCAAAAACATGTTTTGGATATTTGAATGGTTTATATGATTTTAATTTCTTCATAATTACTGTGCACGTAATTATGTGAGTTTGGTGATTTATTTCATGCATTCGAGAGAAGGGAAATAAATTCAACATATATAAATCATCATAAGGTTCGATATGAGATATAAATATACCGCTATACGTTATGTGAGTCTTTAAGTGTTCATAAAAACTTATGAATTCTTGTATTTTTGCATCTATCATAGAAATATAGTTGTGTCATATATGAGAATAGATTTAACTTTACTCGAAATAGGTTGTTAAATAATTAATGAGCATTTATTCTTCAATATTTACAAACATGTGTCAAAGTGTAAAACTAAATTTAAAAAGAACATTACGTAGAGATTCGTGATCCTAGTACATTTCTCACATATTAGAAAACACTTCAATTTACATTCATCGTCAATTTGCATTTAGTTAGTTAATTCATTCATACTTGCATACTTATAATTAATTTAGTTATAATTTCATCAAAACAAAAATTCTCAATTTTTATTGTTTCGGTTAAGGTCACGGTAATTAGAATTAGAACTAATAAATCCTTGTAGGAACGATACTTGGACTCAAAATCCATTTTACTATTTGTTGACGAATCGTACACTTACAGTGGTTTTAAAACGAACAAATTTTTGGCTCCATTGTCGAGGATTGAATTTAGTTTAATTTTATCTATCTTGACACTAATTCGAATATTAGTTTTATTTTTAATTATTTTTGTTTTAGTTAGTAATTTTTCTTTTTATAAATTTACCTAAGGGCTACTTTTCATTCCTTTTCAGGTCTTGTATGCAAAGGTTGCTTGACGTTGACTTGCTTCCAGCCAATCCAGAGATCGAACGCACCTTACACCGTAGGCAAAGAGAAGCAAAAGTAGGTCAACAAATGGCTAACGCGCAAAACAAACAAGTGTTGCAACTCAATGATGAGAACATTGTTGATAAGGGAAACAAATTGGTTGGAGACTTCATGACACCGCAAATCATTCAGAGTCAATCCAACATCGTCTACCCTCCATTTGGGTAGCCTAATTTCCAGCTGAAGACCAACGTCATACATCTATTTCAGAATGGACATCAGTTTTATGGCAGAGCTGAAGAAAACCCACATACACTCGTCTTTCGATTCTTGGAGATGTGTCAACACTTCAGATATCAGGGTATCTCAGATGATGCTATCAGATTATGGCTGTTCTCCCCATACACTGCGTGATAAAACACTGGAGTGGTTGGACTCTCAACCTTTTGCTAGCATCAACACCTGGAACGACTTAGCTCAAAAATTCTGCACAAAGTTCTTTCTACATGCCAAAATTTCAAAAGTGAAGCATGACATCTCAATATTCCATCAAGGTGAATCAGAATCCTTTGATGAAGCTTGGAATCGGTTCAAAAACATGCTCAGGAAGTGTCCTCACCACGGTATTAGCAAATGACTCCAGGTCCCATATTTTTATGCGGGATTGCTTCCATCATTCAAAAGTATGGTGGATTCTTCATCAAATGGTACATAATCAACAAGAACTATTGATGACGCCTTGAAACTATTCAAAACAGTGGCAAATACTACAGCAATGTGGGTTTCTGAACGGGTGGTTCAAAGGAAAGAACCAGGTGTTTACGAGGTGGATGCGTATTCAGCCTTATCTGCAAAGATAGAGTCATTATTTCATAAGGTGGAGAGCATATCACAAACAGCTAATGTTGCACAAGCCAAACATCCAAGTTATGGGGAGTATGGAGCTGACCATAATACATCAAATTGTCCTATTCTGGCATAAGGTGTGGAACAAGTGGATTTTGCACAATGGAGACAACATCAACAGAATAATCCACATTCAGGTACTTACAACCCAGGTTGGAGGAAACACCTAAATTTCTCGTGGGCTAATCAAAATCAGAATAGGCCGTATGATCAGTTTCAATAGCAAAGAAAAAATTTGCAATTGGAAGAGATGTTCGGAAAATTTATGAAGAAAAAAAATCAATACATGGAGGCTAATAATCAGTTCACGAGGAAGACTGAAACAACTCTCCGAGATTAGAATGCTACTATTAAAAATCTGGAGACTCAAGTTAGGCAGATGTCACTTTCTATGACAAACAGAGCACCAGGTACCTTGTCAAGCAATACTGAGACTAATCCTAAAGAGCATGTAATGACTATAAGTGTTTTAGGAAATAAACTAGTTGATGATCCATCTATGAAAGAAATCACCTCCAGGAGTGGAGAACAATTATCGGAAACACAAATCCAGAGGCCAAGTGTGAGTAAGGAAACAGTACCTTCTTTAGATGAGGAGGAAGTGGAACAGACTGAATAGACAATAGAGGCATCTACTAAAGAGAGTTCAGATACACCACGGGTTAAGGCTACCATTCCTATCAAACCTTACGAGCCTCTTATGCCATTTCCACAAAGGTTGAAGGGACGCCAGCTTGACCAGCAGTTTGAGAAGTTTTTAGATGTGCTAAGGAAACTCCACATTAATATCCCGTTCATAGACGCGCTACAACAAATTCCAAGCTATGCAAAGTTTTTGAAGGACATGATATCAAAGAAGAAAAAATTTCCAGAATTTGAAACTGTGGCATTGACANGAGTTCAGATACACCACGGGTTAAGGTAATCGTTCCTATCAAACCTTACGAGCCAATTCCCACAAAGGCTGAAGAGATACCAGCTAGACCAATAGTTTAAGAAATTTTTGGATATGTTAAGGGAACTCCACATTAATATCCTGTTCATAGACGCGATACGACAAATTCCAAATTATGCAAAGTTTCTGAAGGACATGATATCAAAGAAGAAAAAGCTTCCAAAATTTAAAATTGTGGCACTAACAGAAGAGAGCTGTGCAAGATTACAAAAGAAATTGCCTCCCAAACCCAAGGATTTAGGGAGTTTTACCTTACCTGTTTCAATTGGAAACGCTGGTACTTTTAATACTTTATGTGATACTGGTACGAGTATTAACTNAAGATTACAAAAGAAATTGCCTCCCAAGCTCAAGGATCCAGAGAGTTTCACCTTACCTGTTTCAATTGGAAACGCTGGTACTTTTAATACTTTATGTGATACTGGTACGAGTATTAACTTTATGCCACTTTCTATTTTCAAGAAACTCGATTTGGGATAGGCTAAAGCAATGGTGACTTTGTAGTTGGCTGATAGATCCCATACCCAACCAAGGGGAATATAGAAGATATGCTGATTAAAGTGGAAAAACTCATCTTCCCATCGGACTTCCTTATTCTGAACATAGAAGATGACATGAATATTCCTATAATCTTGGGAAGACCATTTTCAGCAGCAGGTCGAACTTTGATTGATATGGAGAAAGGGAAGCTAATCTTGTGGCTAGATGAGGAGTAAGAAGTTTTTAAATTATATAATCCACCTAAACAACTATTAGCCCTCGAAGAGTGTCAGTGTATCAATGAAAACGAACCATCCCTTCAACAAAATTTTCAGAAGAGAAAATCGAAATTTGGGAGATTTCTTGGTAGAGACGATAGCGGAGAATTCAAGGTGTGGAGAGCTAAAAAAATTGTCAAAAGAGAAAACCAAAATTTCGAGGATGTCTTGGTAGAGACGAGAACGGAGAATTTAAGGTGTGGAGAGCTAAAAGAGGATGCAGAACTGGAAATTGTAAGGAATGCACTGGTGAAATCCTTCGATTTGAACCACCATGAACTTACCAAAGTAGAGTCGAGTTATAGACTATAAATTAGCGCTGGTTGGGAAGCAATTCGTCCCTTTTATTTATTCTATTTTTTGCATTAGATTAGGATTTTTTTCGAATTTTTGATATTTTTAAATAATATTAAGTTATTCATTGTCATTACAAGAAACAAAGAGTCTATGCATGGTCCACACTTCTTTTCCTCCATCATTTTCACCTTCGTATCTCTATCGATCATGGGAGTATTCCTAATCCCATTTTCTTTATCTTTATGTGAAATTGTCATTAACTTTATGTGCTGTTAAGTTGCATTTTATTCTTCTTTAAGTATTGATGACAATGTTCTGTATAAGTTTGGGGTGAGAATATTTCATTCATCATGTTACCTGCAATTTTTGTGTGAGTGTGTAAAAACAACAAAAAAATTAGTCTTTTGTATTAATTTAGGATTTTTAGTACTTGTGTGGGTTTGATAACTTTGATGGCTATGATGTTGAATATTGGAATATGTATGAACTGTGAATAATAGAAATAGTGCACTTTTAGATTAATCAATATCTGTTTGTGTGAAACTTGACATAATTCGCGCACGACACTTATGTTTATATATTGAGTTGATGATTTGGTTCATTACTTAGCAATAGTTGAACATAGTAAATAAATCCAAAAACCTTTTCTTTACTAAACCATGGCCAAATTTTAGAATAGTTTGGAGGTGGTTGAGCTGTTGCAATGGAATATTGAGATGAGTAGAGATTTCGTGCATGATATTATCTTGTGTGGATTGTCTAAAACCAATGAGATGAAGATGAGGTGAAAGTCTTAAGTTGTTGGAGGTTAGTTTTAGAAACTGGATGTTTAAAAGAAAAAGAGGGCATTGCACTAAGCTTTGAGTAAATAAAAAACATCTTATCGAGCCTATATAACTCGAGTGATTAAGCAAAAGAAAAAGAGGGCATTGCACTAAGCTTTGAGTAAATAAAAAACATCTTATCGAGCCTATATAACTCGAGTGATTAAGCCTGTAAGGGTTGAAAATCTGGTGCCCTATGGTCATCTGACTTGGGAGTCATCGGCCTAAAACGCGTTACAAGGGTTATATAGAAAGCAAATGAGAAGATGTTAATAAAAAAAATTGAAAAATAGAATAACATATATACATTTATGTGTATAAAATTGCATCGATTAAGTCCTAGACATTCGATTGATAGAATATATCTCTAATACGAGGCGACTCACTTAGTTTAATCTCAAAGGTTGAAGTAATCAAAACAATTGGAGAATCTCTAATTATTGAAGTGTGAACTTGTGATAATATGATCCATCCAAACTAAGAGAGGGTAAGGAGTAGGTGTAAATGAGTTCAACTCTAGAACACACCAGGAGAATTGAGTGAAAAGAATAAGTTTGTGGATATCTCTAATACGAGGCAAGTAACTTAGTTTAGTCTCAAAGGTCGAAGTAATCAAAAATAGGAGAGTCTCTACTTGTTGAAGTGTGAACTTGTGATAGTGCGATACGTCCAAACTAAGAGAGGGTAAGGAGTAGATGTAAATGAGTTTAACTTTAGAGCACAGCCCGAGATAATTAAGTAAAAAGAATAAATTTGAGAGTGTGTATCTCTCGAGCGAAGTGAGAAAATACTGGACTACCATGGGTCAGGTGTTGAGCTAATCATGAGCTTGATATGTCTACATGAGTTGACACACACACACACACACACACGTCGAGTTATGCATATAACTGGTGGAGATTGATTTGATTTTTTGCATTGTTGAAGTTGTTCATTTTGTTTAGTGCTAAATCCCAATCCTGAGACACGGTAGGTTGTTGAATCATGTTTTATGTGGAATTAAGTTACATTTATATCACGATTGAAAGAGTATGTGAGCTCTTTTACTTTGCATCAAAGCTTTCCCTTTATTCGCATGGTTTTGCCTCTGATGTAGCTTTGCATGCCTTATATTTCGTGATCATGAAACAATTGGAAATTGTTTTATAAAATATTGATTTATTCAGATAGGTTCCGGTAGTCAATTCGTGCATATGAATAGAATAACTTGCTGCACTCTTCAAGTAGATGATTGTGGAATATTTAGACTCACAAAATCAATTCTGAATGAATAAGAAATTGAAGTCTAGAGTGCAGTTGAAAAAATAGAAAAACTGAATTTCAGTCGCCCGCTCGAGCGGCCGCCTCTCGCACAGCGAGCGGTCTGAACGGCTGTGGCATTCCATGAAACATGCTTAGTTTTAGGGTGTGTCTTTTCAACCACAATCCCTCAACTTCTATAAATTGAAATCCCTGGTGGTCTAAATTCATTCCATATCATATGCATTGATTGTATTACTCCAAAATCATTGAAAAATCAAACCTTTCTTTCATTAAAAACTATTCAAAGTAGTGTTTTCAATTTCGAGTTCGTCGATTCTTGTTGTTTGAAATGCTTCCACAACAAGGAGGAAATCTTTGTATCTTGGAAGATGATTGTCAAGACTCCGTGAGCACTTTGGCGGGACAAATTCGTTTTAAAGAAATAGTGTTAAAAACCAGCTTTGATTTATAAACTTCATTGTTTCTTTTTCATTTCTGCAACTTATCTTTGTCATTCCAAGCAAGTGTTTACTTTGTTTAAGTTATTTAAAAATACAATTAGAAAATCCACACGCATATACCAACATAAACTCTTTCTTGATTAAATCAACTAAGTCATCTTAAGTCTTGGGTGCTTGGTTGCATGTCTCCAGAATTAAGTGCTCTTGTCTAAATCAAAACTCAAGGCTCGAAAAGCTGCACGCTGTGGAGTGTTTTCTGTAAATGTTATGTCATAGGTCCAATCAACTGTGGACATAAAAACTTTTAATATATATATATATATATATATATATATATATATAAATAATTGATCCATGTCATTTATGGCAGATCTATAGTTGAATTAATATTCTAATAAATCAAATAGAATCCATAGATTCACGTTTTGGTAATTTGTTAATTATAAGGAGTTTTGATTGTGAGATACAAATTATATATGATTGAATTTTAAATCATCTGTGATCGTAAGTAATAACGAGATACAGATATCGTCATTATAGATAGACCATAACATATGTCATTTCTTACTTGTAAAGTAAGTAACTAATCTCACAAGTTAAAGTATGGTGACACTTAAATGAATATGTGGATATTTTGTTATAGAACAAAACATTGGAGACCCGTTGGGGATATTCCACATGGATAACTATATGAGTATTAGTGATAAATCTCTAATGTTTGGTAGTGGAATTGGTATTTGAACTTGAGGTCATTATAGTGCATTATATGAGGTACCTTATATAAGGACCGTAATACTTTGATGATGTTGAATGTTACTCTGTCAATGGTCGGTAGTACAACATCATTCGAGTATGTCAAGAATCATATGAAGGTTGTGAATGATCAATGGACAATTCGTCACTCTTAGATAATAAGAGATTATGATCCACATTTCATTCAATTAAGTAAATAACGAAATCCTTGGCCAATGTGTACTCATAAGTTGAAAAAGAGATTTCAACTTACATTGACTTAATAGTAGGATGAAAGACATGATCGGTAATTAAGATTGACATATATCTATATCTCATAATCGATCGGATCATATTGATGAAAGGATTATAGTTTCGCTGTAAACGAATAAGTTTGGTTCTATCATACCACGTGACATTTTCCGTCACATGTATCGTTCGACACATTGCTAGATGTAAATTTGAGACCACGAATGTGAATTGGTGATAAATTAAAAGAGGTATTTTAATTTATTAATTTTGATTTAATCAAAATAATAATTTAAGTCGTTAAATATCGTGATCGGGAACCTAATAGGCCATACACAAAATGAGAACTACAAAAATAAGACTCACTAATTAATTAACAAGTATTTGATAATGAATTAACTGGGTTGCTTGTTAATATGCCCGAGTTAATTAATTGTATTAATTAATTCATCGGCCAAATTTAATTAATTAGATTAATAAAACATTAGATCGGATTAAATTTAAGAAACGGGCAAACCCCACTTGGACTTACATTAATAAGCTATTAGGGTTTCAGAAAAACAAAATACGATTCATATTATTGTTAGCACAAGAAAAGAGAACCCTAGTTCTTTTAATCTTGTTCCCCAAGTAGATTTTCATTGGATATTGGACAATTGGACCGTTGTAGTTTGCAAATCAGAACGGTCTTCAAGGAATTCAACAAAAGGTATAATTCTTTATCATAATTTCTATCTAAATAAAAAGTAGATCCACGGTGGGAATTAAAATTATTTTATTTTCCACTTTGCATGATTAAGTATATTCTTAACACTTTCTACCCCCATCATTTCCTAGGTGATTGATGATCCATTATTGGGAATTGGGTGTCAAAGAATAATAATTGCTTGGATCATTTTCTTTATTTCATTTAAGGAATTTGGTGAATTTTTTAACCTTTTAGCTATTTAATTTTAAGGGAAAATTGCAATCACGATACCGAACCTTTCAGATTTTTGCAAGCTTTGCCCAAACTTTTGTTTTGTGCCAGCGGAGGTCCCAAATGTTTCAAAAATATGCACCGGAGGTCTCAATGGACGGTTTTCGTCTAGTGACCGTTAGTTGACCAATAATAGTATATTTGACTAAATTTTAAAATGGCAAAATGGTAACTTTCCTATTTTTCCCAATAAAATAATTGAAGTAATAATTAAAAGAAAATAATACTGTTCATCACCCCATTCACCCCACCCCATCACACCCCACCTAACCTACGCATCCATCAGAATCCACCAACTACCAACACGCCGTCGCACTTCCCACAACCACCAACAATGAAAATGCTCAACAATCCCTTAACAGCCACCAACAACGAAAATGTTTTGAGCATTCAACAAGCTTTTTCTAGCCTTTTTCAGTGATGGGTTGTAATGTTTTGAGCACACTATTCATCTCATTCTTCACCCTACCCCCCCAAACCAAAAATTTGAAACTCAACCACCATTTCCTTCTTCAACCCTCATCCTGCCGCCGGTTCACCACCAGATCACCAGCTATCTTGTACCTCCGTTGACTGGTGGACTGACGGCGACACCATCTCCTTCTTCACCTCTTGAACCCAGTTCACCACTAAATCACCAAACAAGCTTAGAAACCTTTGCAAATTCAAATTCACAACCCCAAATCCAAATTCATCAATCAATCCACAACAACAATAAACAAATCAATCCAATTTCGTTCTTGAAAGAAAAAAAAATCAATAATCAAATAAGCAAAATGACCATTTTCAGTGAATCCAAGCGGACGGCTTTTGATTCGATAGTGAAGTCTTTTGATTCGACCTCACTAGATTTGGGTGGGTTTATTTTGGTTTGATTGTGGTAGTGGCGTTTTTGGGGAAATTGGTGAGAATGGGTTGGGAAAGGAGATAGGGGGTGGTGGTGTCGTCATAGAGGCAGTGGTAGTCCCAGCAGTATGCCGACATTGTTGCCTGGGAAGAGAGGTGTCTATCGACGCTGTTTTCTGGGAAGAGAGGTGCTTGTCGATTTTTTTTATTTGTTTAATGAGAAAATTGTATTGTCCCCTTCTAATTTTGTTAAAAGTGGTCAAAATCTACTATTCTTGGTCAACTAACGGTCAAACTAATGGTTTCTGTCAATTTGGATTTCGGATGCAAGTTTTTTAAAGGTTTGGTACCGTGGGTGGTACAAATCAAAGGTTTGGACAAAGTTTGCAAAAAACTGAAAAGTTTGGTACCGTGACTGCAATTTTTCCTAATTTTAATTATATATTTGGCTAAAAATTAATTGTTAGGATACACCACGTTGTTTAGGTTAATATTTATTTAATAAAATAAACTTCATGAAACTTTAATTAAGTGTGAATTACTTATTGTGTGTTTAATTGACATTCAATAGTTTGATTATTAATTGATTGATTTAATGATAATAACGAGATTGAGAGAATATGTGTTTGTCTTGTTCGTCAATAATTGACATATGTTTTATAAAAAATCAAGAGATGATTATAGACTATGCAATCTTACTAGAATTCCTACAATTGAATACTTTTACATTTGTATGAATTTATATAGAGATATAGTAAATATAAACATATGAAAATGGTTAGTTTTGCTCTATAGAGATTACTAACTAAATTGGTTAATTTGATTGTTAATACATATGGAAAAGGTATTGAATGATATTGAATCGATTGAGTATTAAATAGTTTTAGCAAAATCGAAATTCCTAATCACTTAATCCTCCTTGCTCTCTACAAAGTAGATTAGTTACATTATTTGCTTAGTAAAAATTCTAAATCTTGATTTAATACATTAGCACCACATTAATTTAGATTGAGGTTAGATAAAAAAAAAATAGTAAATATCTATATAAAAAGATATTCGAACTTAAAAACCCACTTTATTACTTGTTATGATTCGTATACTTGAAAGACTCATTAATCAACAAACACTACCCTTGCAATAGCACGGGCTTGTCCCTTGTGATCACAAGGCATAACTATTTGTCTAAATCCATCATTTTCCAAGTTCTGTCACTTTAGTTCCCATCTTCCAAATTTTGCATAGTTTAAGTCCTTTTCACCCCCTTTCCCTTTCATTTTCTTCAAAAGTCTCTCCAATATCGAGTTTCTCCTAAACAAGCAATACATCAACAAACTTAAGTATTAGTTTCATGAAAGCATTCTCAAACATCCACTTCCGATGGCCTAAATAAATTTAAGAAATACAGTTATCACAAGTCTCGAATGTGACTGCTATATTCAAGGACGGACGAAAAGTGGGTCATGTGACCCACCAATTTTTATTTTTTTAAAATAAATAAAGAGAAAATTACCTAAAACCCTTCTTTTCAAGGTTACAATTCAAAAATAAGGGGATGAAATTTATAATTCAAAAATCAGGTGGTAAATAGAATTATTAATTTTAATTAAACTTAATCTACTTATTCATCCCCATCCTACCCACCTAACCCGATTCATCCAAACCTGATTCATTTTCAAATCCCAAAATTTCTCAACCTCTTCCTTCTTTGTATCTTGTCTTTCTTTACGACCCGCCCCGCCCTCCCTCCCCCCCACTCACCTTCACCCTCACCCTCACCCTCACTTTGTACAATCTCTTTCGACGCCACTACGCGCAGCGACACAACAAGGCGCCACTATTGCTGTGAGCAGTGGAGCCTGGCTTCGCCGCCGCTGTAACTAAGATGGTGCTTATAAAAACTCAAGTGAACCAGGTGGTGGTGCTTGCAACAATAGTAAGCCCATGGGCAGTGGTGTTGCTGTGCGTGGGTTCTAATGCAGCGGTACAATCGTGCCTGATTTTTTGGGTGATGTTTCATTTTCGATCTATAGATTTTACCTGTTTCTATATGCTAGAATCATTGGCTAGGTTTTACATATTCCTTGTTTTCACAAGGAATGGGCTTATAAACTGCATCATTATGGTCAACTTTTCACAAGGAATGGGCTTATAAACTGCATCATTATGGTCAACTTTGGGCCAGGCTAATGAAATTGATTTCTGTCTGTAGACAATATAGTGAACTTCCTTTTTTTCCAGGAAATAATACCCTAAAACTTAGATTTTGCAGTGTACTGAAATTGGGAGCTTCAAAATCATTTGCATATACCTTCCTGGATATTAAGTGCACATTGGAGAATCACTACTTTTTTCTCCTTTAGACGTTATCTGGGTTTAATATACGCAGATTTTTCTTCATAACTAACCTGGTGCAAAGGAGATCTGGAATTAAAGCTCTCCACTACATTCTTTTAGCACTTTGCTAGTATGCAAACAAAATTATTTAATGAAGGTGCATGCTGCTAGGACACTAACTTAGAGGCCTACAGTATCGGTTGGAGCTTATGGAACTTCTGAAGGTGCATGTTGAAGGTCTTTACCTTGCGTTGAAGAGAATGGTACTTTTGAAGAATGAACAAGTTCGCCGACAATTGCTGTAATCGTACTCAGTTACATGTGTATATACATATTTTTTTTGTTATCGAACACAATTGCTATGTTTTTGAGTGAATAAATTCCAGGATATCGTGTTTGGCTTACATTTTGTATGACTGTATAGTTGTGTTGGACGTGTTTGTTAACGATTTAAGCATGAATACATGGACTCTCCCTGGTGTTTCGTTAGCCGAAATAGATAGAGGTAGAAAGTTCATATTTTCGATGTATGTTCCTTTTTCTCTTTCAATTTTTGCCCAGCATGTGCAAGTGTACTCAATGAGGTGGGAGAAAGGACGAGAAAATGATTTGTGGAAACAAACTTTTCTATAATTCTGTTGGTGGCAATGTTTTTTTGATTTGTAGGTGGTTTTTCATATGTGGTTTGTTGATGGTTCTATTAGTGTGGTGTTGGTGGTGATGGTTCTATTGTTGGTGGTTCATGTGGTCGTGGTGAGATTGTGCGTGTTTGGTTCTTGACGTT